>ML685877.1:681333-734898 GCA_007922175.1 Pelusios castaneus
GAGAGAGAGAGAGAGAGAGAGAGAGAGAGAGAGGAAGCAAGTGAGTTTCATCATGGGAGAACAACTGCCTCCCCATACGTACCTGCTCCTAGCTGCACTGTGGGATAGCTACCCACAGTGCAATGCATTTCTGGAAGAAGTAAGGATGAGCAGTAGGGATAAAGCCCTGCGCGGATACAAATAAGTGGATCCGCATCTGATCTGCATCTGCAAGAAATGGTCTGCGGATATCTGTGTTATATCCGCGGATGCGGATATAATGCGGATATCTGCAGATATCGGCGTATTTGCAGGGCTCTAGCCATGCACAGATAAAATATATGGATCTGTATCCAATCTGCATCTGCAAGAAATGGTCTGCGGATATCTGCATTGTATCTGCGGATGCGGATATCCGTGGATATAATGCGGATATCAGCAGATTTGCAGAGCTCTAAGTAGGGACACAACAACCCAGAGTCATATGCAGAGTGTGATCAGTTGCCTACAGATTCTGTCATTCAACAGCCTATGATCGAATTACAATCCTACCCCCAGTGTAAACAAATCCTTATTTGTGGTGTGAATGATAGACCTTCTTCAGCCATACTTCTTTCACTCATGAAATGTCAAATACCAGTGACAGATGTATCGGTCTGTCAAGGCATGGCAGAGCATTATGACTCATTTTCCATTAAAAATTAAACTAAATTGCCTAGAGTGTTTGACAATTAATACCACATGATTTTGCGATCTCTCTCTCTCACGGCAAGAACTCAGAGTCTCAAAGGTATTTAGGTGCCTAAGGATTTGCACCACGGATTAATACATACAGCACAGAATTCAGTGGGTTTCCCTCAACACACAAACACAGCTACTGCCAGCATTAGCAGGAGTTGTGTGCGTCAGTCGTGGTGAAAACAATCACTTCCTTTGGGTTCTCTGAATGACTTTTGCATAAAACCTCCAGAAGGTCTTCATTGCTTTCCACATCTAGAAGAGATAAAAAAACATCTGGCTGGAAACAGACCATTTTGGTTAGACGCATTACCTACTTGTCTCACTTCATCACAAAGCAGGATGAAGACAAGAACATAGAGGATGAGCTCCAGCATGGTGGGTTCTCTCTGAAAATCCATGAGCAGGACGTAGGCAAATAGGAGTAGGAAAATGATATAAAAGATGACGTTCCAGGAGAAGACAACGAATGGGGAGGTGAAGAATGAGGCATAATACAATAAGAGCTTCTTGCTCTTCTCCACAGGTTTCTTCCTAGATAAATAAGGATGATATCAAATAGACATCACTCGCATCTTAAAAATATATTCTTTGAAAAATTAAAGTAATGACCATGTAAATGTGCTAGATTTTTTAATTATAAAATAACTTTGATGGGCTGTCAAATAGTTATAAATCTGGGCAGCATCAGTAAAAAAAAATACCCCTCACTCAAGGTCCTTTAGTAAGGTGGCCTATCTTGTCCTTCAAAAACCAAAGTTGTTCAGTCTCTGGCTCATTCAATCACTGGGCATCTTGTTAGCATAGCAGCCACATTAGCACTTTTCAACCAGTAACTCTGTTGAGGTCATGTGTTTCCTTTCAGATAGGCCACCAAACTGTCAATAGCTTGTATTCACTAACAATGCTTAATTTCAAACTTTGTCACTCATGCTCAGATTAACCTCCACAGCAGATGAGATCTATCTCAGGGGAAAGATGAATTTGTGTTTAAGGTACTGGAATGGGACTCAAGAAACATGGGTCCAAATCCCAGTTCTGCCACTAAGTTCCTGTGTGACTGGGTAAATCATTCCATCTACCCTGCACCGTATTATTCTGCCAGTAAAAGAAGGCTGTTTCGGATACGTTCATTATATGAGGCAATCCAATAGAAGTGATCCATGTATTAGCACCTAAATATGAAATTTTGACATGAAATTTAGACATGAAATTCTCTACCCATGAGGATTCTGTTACCTGAAGGAGATGAAACCACAACCGATTAAAGGGAAAAGGAATAGGCACAATAGAATCTTCCAGTTCTTGGTGTCCCTCGAGATCTCTCCATACCACTGCTTGGAAAGGAAATTCTATAGCAAAGAGGAGAAAGATTCATCCAGTTTTAGTGTAACAGGCTAGAGAAAGCAGAACTGTAAAAGCCCAACTACGATTTCTATTGAAAGATATGGACTTGTTGGATTTCTGTAGCACTGGAAGCCTTGGGAGCTGCAGAAATATTGAGCCACCCAGGCCAACAGAAAGGAAAGGGTACTTCATAAGGCCCCTTTTCCACCTTGTCCCATGAGCTAGCATTTCCAGGAGATGGTAGAAGGAAGATCAAGTGGCAATAGCTCCAAGAACTTCTGAGGTAGGAGGAGCAGATATTTTCATTTAACTGAGAAAGCCCTGGGTAAGGAATCAGAGTCCTTATCTAAGATGGAGTGCCTCAGGAGTCAGTGCTCAGCCTGGTTTTGTTCAACTTCTACATTAGTGAGCAAAAGGATGGAATGGATTGCAACCTCAGCAAGTTTACAGATGACACCGATCTGAGGGAAGTGGTGAATACACTGGAGGATAAGGATAGGACACAGAGGCTATGTCTACACTGGCAAGTTAGTTTGAATTAAGGAAGCTGAATTCAAACTAACTTAAGCCTTGGCCACACTAGGCTTTCATTAGTTCAAATTAAGGGCTTCCTTAATTCGAACTAATAAATTTGATTATACTTTTCGAACTAACGGTAAATTCGAACTAGTTAGTTAGCAAAGAACTCTTCATCCCCACCCCCCCCACCCCACCCCCCCAAAGGGGAAAAAGATAATGGAGCAAATAATTCAGCAATCAATTTACTAATTAGTTCGAATTAACCCAATATGGCCATGTTAGTTCAAACAAAGCGCTTAGTTTGGCACATTGACCTTAATGCAATTGACTAATTCGAACTAAGCAAGTGCCATGTATGGCACTTGCTTAGTTCAAACTAGCATTCCAGGAGGGCCATGCTAGTTCGAATTAAGTTAATTCGAACTAACTAAAATTAGATTGAATTAGTTAGTTCAAATTAACTAATTCAAACTAACTTTAGTAAGTGTAGAAATAGCCAGAGTGACTTAGACAAATTAGAGGATTGGGCCAAAAGAAATCTGATGAGGCTCAGCAAGGACAAGTGAAGAGTCCTGCACTTAGATGGAAGAATCCCATGCATTACTACAGACTGGGGACTGACTGGCTAGGCAGCAGATCTGCAGAAAAGGACCTGGAGGTTACAGTGGACAAGAAGCTTGATACATGAGTCAACACTGCGCCCTTATTGCCAAGAAAGCTAATAGCATATTGGGCTGCATTAGTAGTAGCACTGCCAGCAAATTGATGGAAGTGATTATTCCCATCTATTTGGCACTGGTGAGGCCTCATTTGGAGTACCGTGTCCGGTTTTGAGCCCCCTACTAGAGAAAAGATGAGGACAAATTGGAAAAAGTACAGCAGAGGGCAACAAAAACGATTAGGGGCCTGGAGCACATGACTTATGAGACGAAGCTGAGGGAAATGGGATTATTTAGTCTACAGAAGAGAAGAGTGAGGGGGCATTTGACAGCAGCCTTTAACTATCTGAAGGAAAGTTCCAGGGGGGATGGAACTAAGCTGTTCTCAGGGTGGCAGGTGACAGAACTAGGAGCAATGGTCTCAACTTGTAGTGGGGAAAACCTAGGTTGGATATTAGGAAAAACATTTTCCCTAGGAGGGTGGTGAAGCACTCGAATGGATTACCTAGGGACGTTTATGGTGGGATCTACATCCTTAGAGGTTTTTAAGATGCGGCTTGACAAAGCCCTGGCTGGGATGGTTTAGTCGGGGTTGGTCCTGCTTTGAGCAGGGGATTGGATTAGATGACCTTCTGAAGTCACTCATCTTCTATGATTCTACAATGACACCAATTCACTGGCTGCTACATCCAAGAACACTAGCAGAGTGAGGAGACTCACTGACAGAGAAAAAAATCTTAGGCAGTCTCCATCCATAGGCCTTCTATGAACCCCAGCTGTAAGTTAAAGGTCCCTCTCATGGCATAACACCTACGTTGAATCACCACTCTTTTGCACACTTACTTTGCATAATTTAAAACATACTTCACACATGCAAGTTTCACACACCTGTCTGCACTCGGGATGAGGGCATCAGAGAACCAGTTCTACAGCAAAACAAACAAGGAGTACTCTGGCATTTTTAAAGACTAACAAATTTATCACATGACCTTTCGTGGGAGAGATCCCACTTCATCAGATGCTTGAAAAATGGAAAACATAGTATGGGAGGGAAAAATAAACCCAGTGAAGTGTAAGTGACAGGTTCAGGTCAGACTATTTCAGCAAATCAAACAAGCTGTTCAGTTTCAAACAGTGTGGAACAACACATAAGAAGTTTGGGAGCTTGAGAGAGGTGAAAAAGTTCTACGACATGTTCCTTTTAGCAGCATTACCAACACTACCTGACCATGTATCATTCAGAATTGCAAAGGAGCAGAGTCCACATTGCTGCAGGATTCTAGGCTGAAACTCCCAATTTCCAAACAATTAGAATCTCCGCGAGAGTATTTTTTTAAGATCAGGATTTTGTTTTTTTTTTTCAGACAATTCATCTATGTAGACTTTAAAAAGGAAATGAGCACTACATTTCCATAGCCAGAGAGCTTTGCTGATTTTGTGGCTGTTGCAGAATCACTTCTTTTTGGTTTACATTACCTGCACTCCCGGCTGTGCGATGAATTGCTGATCTTTAGCTTCCACGGCAAGTTCCAAGCAATTGCTCCCACCCCAGGCTTCACAGGAATAGGTCAGCAGTTGTTCAGCCAGGTCTTCATCACTGCTGTAGCAGTCCGAGAACAGCTCTAAAGGAGAAACAACCCCATAAGGACCAAAGGGCGAAAAGAAAGCCTGGGTCAGGTATGGATCTCTTCACTCTCTCCAGACCCCTGTCTCCACATTAGTCATGGTTGCAGAAATCCAGAGGCTGGAAATCTCAAGATTAAGGTTCATGCTGCAACATTAATACAGTTATTTTGCACATCCTGCGTATTGCACAAGATAATCAGCAACACACTCCATATTTAACAGGAATAGGAAACTCTGTTTCTGCCAAACAACTGAGCTTATGTAGCTGCAAGAAGCCCACTGGTTTTTTTTCCCCTGACTTTTTGATATGTTTGCTCGTTTAATCTTCAATTCGTGTTAATAAAGGTTTTGGCCATTCACATACATACAAGAACTCCTTCACCATTTTCATACCTTGGCTATGCCTACACTTACCAAAGTTAGTTCAAATTAGTTAATTCGAACTAACTAATTCAAACTAATTTTAGTTAGTTCGAATTAACTTAATTTGAACTAGCATGGCCCCCCTAGAATGCTAGTTCGAACTAAGCAAGTGCCATGCAGGGCACTTGCTTAGTTCGAATTAGTCAGTTACATTAAGCTCAATGTGCCAGTTAGTTCGAACTAACATGGCCACATTGACTTAATTCAAACTAACTAGTTCAAATTAAGGGTTAGCTCGAAGTAAAACGAGGTTTTATTAATTCAAACTAACTTTTCTTTAATTCGACTTAAGGAACTGCTTAAGTCGAATTAAGGAAACTCAAGTGTAGACACAGAGTAAATTAAGTCGACTTAAGCCTGCTTAAATCGACTTAATTTACAAGTGTAGACGCACCCCCAGAGATACAACAGTGGACTCTTCAATGTTAACATCTACACAGAACGGCGTATGGTGATATTCAAACTGATCTGAGGATGACATCAAAATGAGGTTGTGATTCAGTGCTGAAAAGCAAGCCACTGAAAATGGCATTTTTTTTACTTAACATCAGCTTCCTGTGTGTGTCTAGCTACTGGCTACTGTGATACGAGTGTCTTGGTCGCCTTTGATTCCCATTACCCCTGCAGATGCAGCACAGCTAAAGTGAGCTGTTTGTTCCTTCGGTGCTAGCAAACCCATTTGCAGGCAGCAGAGCTACAGAAGAGTCACCAAAGGCAGATTTCTACTTGCTGAAGCTTTGCTTCTGGGGATGTGCAAGACGTGAAGAACCCAGTATGACTTCCAAATGCCAAACGGATTTTGTAGGGATGGCAGTTAGGAAAATACTCACTGCTAACCTGCACACTGGATGGATTGTTCTGAAGAATGTAAGCATATAACTTCACAATTCCATTTTTCAAAAGGCCTCTAAGAATTCAGTCCTAGGCCGAGCAAGTCAATAGCAGTTTTACAATTAATATTAATAGCTTCAGGCTTGAGTCCCAAACCCTGCGGGCCTTATTTCCATGGATAGTTCTGTTACTTCCAACACGGTTACCCAAACAAGGGCAGTCGGCAGGATTATGGCTTTAATATTTTATTTTATATAAAAATAAGGGAAAGAACCACCACGGGTAAGATTTCAACAGTATTTAGGTATCTAAATATGCATAAGGTGCCTCATAAAATTTCCAAAAGCACCTCAATGCCTAGTGCCCATTGATTTCAGTAGGTGTTAAGAACCCAGGGGTGTTTGAAAATTCCAGTAAGGAATTAAATGCCTTTATAAATTTGGCCCTAGAAAATTACACAATTTTCACCACACTGTGCTTGAAGTAAAGTGTTCCATCAGCATTTAAGGATTTCAGCATAAAATTCTAGGTACAACCAGCTTCCCAAATGATCATTCAAATTCACTTGAGAACTGGAGGAGGTCGTTCTGCATAAATGGCTAGCTTTTATTTCCCTTCTTATGTGCTGCTTTAAAACCACAATGAAAAAAAAAAGTTTCCCTATTTCACTCTCTGGGTATGTTCATACTGCCAAAAAAAGTCCCATGGCAATGAACCTCAAAGCAACTGATTTGATCTCATAGGGCTTGCTTTATGGGGCTAAAAATAGCAGTGCTGATGTTCTCCATCAGGCTGTGAGATCCAGCCCCCAGGCTGTGTTTCAGAACGTGAGTAGGAATATCTCCACAGCTCTTATTAGCTCATTGTGTTAATCTATGTCAGCTGACCCAGGCTCTGAGACTCGTTGCTATAGGGTTGGTGTTTTGCAGTGTAGATATGCCCTCAGCGTCTACTTCTTCTTTGCTGTTGAATGATCTGATTTGGGAGGATGATGCAGACAAACTACTGGGAAGATGAAATGCAACTTCACTGTCCCCAACCTCAAGTACAGAAAAGGATTTTGCTTAATCTGCAGTGAAGCACCATGACCTACATCATGTCCTATTTCCATTTAGAACCCGAATAAGATGAAGTAGCAGCAGCAGACCATGAATTACCATGTTACTAGGAAGGCTGCAGATCATCCGAGCACCACAAGCTATCACCTCATGGACTGGATACCAGAGGATTTGGAAAGGTATAACAAGAAAGCAGAGCATAACGGATAAGAAATGTATGGCTAAAAAGTCCAACTTCAGATAACAGACTGCAGCCCAGGTGTCTCATCCAACCCTGCTTACCCTCCTTGGGAGTTGTTTCATCTCTACGTTCTTGTTGTGAATAGGATTAATGGGCATGTAGTTAAGTCACTGTATTGGGACTCAGATCCCAGCCTTGATGTCCTTCACATACTTCCTGTAGGTGTCTGTGCAAATGTTAGAGGGACAGACCTCTGTTACCACAGAGTATTTTTCTTTTGAGTGCTTTGACTATCCAGGGCCAGGAGCAAGCAAGGAGTTTTCTGTCTGACCCTATATTCTTTACTCCAGTCCACAGACATCACTTCTTCTCTCCTTCCTCCTACATGTGCAGGACATCCCCTAAAGCTTCAGTGACAATACCTTATGCATCTGTACAGCCATCATTAAAGGCTGTTGGTCACCAGCTGATCGTTGCTTACCTTTCCACATCTCGACACAGGCGCTTACCTACTGCTCTTGTCTCATATTCGTTTGCCAGCTCCTCAGACTCCCCGGCAGCATTAATGTCATTCTTCACTTTTGCCAGGCTTTTTAGTAGTTTGCTGGCCCCAAGTGCTGCCAAAGTGCATCCCCTGGTCTGCAAAAGGAGTGAATCAGGAAGTCACAAAGGGCTGTTGGTAAGACATGGTCATTGCCATCCTCCTCCCCTAGTGGCCCAGAGAACCAACGGTTCTTCTCTGCAATGCCCATTACAAGCTTCTACCACCTCTCCCTTTTACACCACTGCTTTGTTTTTCTTGCCTTGTTTACTTGTTTTGAAATTAATTCAAGGCTGGTGAGTTGTGCCACAGTGTCAGCAATTGGAAAATGGCATATGGACAGAGATCCTCAACCGAACGGCCAAGTAGCCTGAGGTACTCTGCCAGTGGGCAGAGTAGCCAGTCAAGTGGTAGAGCACAAGCTGAGGATGGGGACCACTAAGCTACATTCCCCAGTAACACCTCCTCAGGAAGTGCCCTTCCAGCGGTGGAGTGTGAACCCCGTCACACACATCCTGAGCCCTGCGCCTCCCACGCCCGAAACCCCAAGCAGTTGCCTACCCATAGACCTGGCCCAATCTATCACATGTTTGAGTTACAAGATTATTACTCACTGGAGGAGAAAGGATGAATGCTTGCATAGGCTGAAAGTGACAAGATAAATACAACAGTGCTGGAGGATGTACCCTACCTGTTCCCAAATTACTTTGGATAACTCCTTCTTGTTCTGAAGAACTGACCAGATGAAGAGAGCTTGCAAGGGGTGCCTTGTAATTGAAGATTCATCCTGACAGGAAGGAAAGGCATTAGCAGTTCAATGACTTTGGCTTTATTTTTAAATCAAGTATATATTAGTTTATTAAAACTCAAACTTAGGACAGATCCTTCGTTCCTTGCTTTGTTCCCTCTGCACTGCTCTCCAGCAGCCTCAAGGCTGCTTTAACTTGTCCTGGAGAATGAACTGGCTACCAGGTGCTCCCAAAATGGAAAGCAATGGAAAGACAGCAGTAAGTCCATTAGATCATCTAGCTTGACTCCTTTTGTATCACAAGTTAAGTTTCTCCCCATTTTGCCCTCATTGAGCTCAGTAACTCAGGTTAAAAGAAAACAATTCCATCCTCAAAAAGAGAATCTTGTGTGCCATAAGCAAAGAACAACAGAGACGCCAGCAATCGCTCAGGTCCACTGCAAAGGCAGGGAATTGTTTAGGTGAGATATGCCCAGATAATCCCAGCAGGTAATCCACACCTCCTGGTGCAGAGGATGGCACAAAATCCAAATTCTCTGTCATTTGGACTTGGGGAAAATTCCTTGCCAAACCCAAGTCTGGTGATCAGTTTGACCCTGAGTACATGAGCAAGACATGCCAGCCAAGCATCTAAAGGTATGTCTACACTGCCAGTAAAATAACCCATGACAGTGAGTCTCAGAACTCAGGTCAACTGACTTGGGCTCAGGCTACAGAGATAGAAATGGCAGCGTAGACATTCTCACTTGGGCTGGAGGCCAGGCTCAGAGCTGGTGACAGGAGTGGAAATGTCTACAATGCCACTTTTAGACCTGTAGCGTAAGCCTCACAAGCCCAAGTTAGTTGATCTAGGTTCTGAGGCTTGCTACGACCAGGTAGGGGAGTAGGTTTGCAGTGTAAACATACTCTGATAAATAAAATTCTCTGTACCACCTCCTCTGGTATCCTGTAACCAGCTGTGGCCAATCACTGTTGCTTTAGATCTTTCTTCCCATTAACATGAAAGACAATTCCCATTTCCTGCACTGAGTCATTTTTAACTGAAATCTGTCCTCCTCACAAACCTTAATTAGAATATATTTTAAAACTGCTGTGTATGAGGGATCATGGTTCCAGGTTGTCATTATCTCAGACTCATTTATTCTTCTAGCACTTGAACAAAGAGACACACAACAGATCAACATGTGGAATGCCTCAGCATGTTAAAATCCACTGTGCCATGCACAATTTATAGCATTTTTTAAGCATCTGAAATGCAAATTCACTACAGCTATACTGGCAAAAGGGAAAACCATTCTTCTTTTCCTACCTAAGGATGCATTGTCAGACCAACTTGCTGGTTACTTACCAAGAGCCGTATTTCTGTGTCATCCTTGCTGTTCTTATCCTCTTTTTTGATGCCCCTTCGGAAGTCCTCAACCATCCTCCACACAAATGTAAGGAATGCATCATTGTAGGAGTTCTTAGCAATCTGCAGGTTCTTAAACACCAGGCTGCTAAAGTTGTTGGCAAAGAGCTCTGTAAGGACCTCATTGCTGAGAAATTTCCTCAGATTCAAGCCATTCTCCAGAAAGAGGCGAACAAATTTGGGCCTGTCTTTTATAAGAGCTAGAAACATGACATCCTGAAGGTCTGCAGACTGCAGAAAAGACAAGAGAAAGCCCAGATATTATTAGGAGGCCAACAGCGGATGAGTGAACAGAATTCTTAGGTCACCTATTGTCTCCGCCATCTCGCCGCTGCTGGTCACATGTTTTGTTATGGGTAAAGATTGGCCACATTTTGCCTTTGATCCACATTTCCTTCAGAATCCAGCCATGGCCATGATTCAGAAAGTGACTGAAATAAGCACACCTTGGCATTCCAGGGATAGGCCTCATTAAAAATGTCCGTATTAAAATGTGTTATTTTAAAAACCAGCACTAACTGCAACCTTCAGCAAGATTCTACTTTAAGCATCACTCCCACCCTATAAACAAGGCTGGCACAGGTAAGGCAGAACTGAACAGAGCTTCTTATCCCAGAGTCTTAATGATGTTTCAGGTTAACACTTGACTAACAACCACATCTACTCTTTGGATATATTTCTTCTGTCTTTTACATGCATTTATGCTCATGAAATCTGCTGGACTGAGAAACACTGACTATAAATTCTGGAATTTAACCATATAACAGGACCCAACAACATCAGTGACAGTGGATCTGCTTTCTGCTCAATGCCCCCAAATGTTCAAATCTGACTCCACAGGGCCCACTTCCATAAAGGGTTGATCTTTCAAACTTTGACCTCTGTTCAGATAGCAAAAAAAATAAATAATAATAATAATAATAATAATAATAATAATAATAACAGAACCACCAACATTGTGGGTGACAAGGAACAGGGCTGACACCAGTTTCCAAGCAATCAGTTAACCTACCTGAAGTGATGGTATATTTCATACAAAGGTAAGCGGTGACATTCTGATGTCATAATAGCAATCAGTCAAATAGGTTAGTGTGTTTGAAGCTTGGAGGACATGCCTCTACATTCTGCTCACCTCAGAATGAGCAGGAATGGAATCTTGAATTACAACAATGATAATAGCGATGCCAAAGTAAATGGTCCAAGTAAGAATGCAACTCCATGTCTTCCCCACCCCCACTTGTCATGCTAAGGTTCCATCTTTGACTCTACCTCCCAATGTCGGTCATTGGTGAAGATCTCATCACTGGCCAGGTCCAACTGGTTCCACTCGAGCAGCAGTTTCAGCTGCCCATTCCAGTTATCTTTGTCCTGTTCATTGGTACTGAAGGCTGCAAGAGAAAGAGTCACCTAAGTAATGACTAAAGATTGCAGAGTGCCGTGGCATGTTTTCCATAGTATCTGTATCTCTTCTCATCCCAGCCACAAAAGAAGCCTCTATTAAGTCTCTGTTTTGAGACTCACTTATAGTTTTAACAGGGCTTTAGCAGTTGTCCACATTTCAAAACATATGTGGGACATATGGAGCAGGGAGCCTGTGAGCACCCCAATGTTAGTGGCAAGGGGTTGACTGGTATCAATTAGTGAGTTTCAGAGGGCCTAACCAGTTCAGTGTGCCTCAATTCAACTGTGTAAATCTGTATCTAATAGGTGTCATGCAAGGTGTTGTTGGGAAACCAATGACACACAGTAACCACTGAAGTTCTTGCAGATCTATGCATGTTAAACTCCTAAAGCACTGTACAAATGTGAAGGAACTGTATGGCTTGGTGTGTTTGAGCCAGACAAATCTGGAGAGTGGGCAAACAGGTTTTTTTCCACTCAGACAAAGGAAAGGTGAGGCAGGTGCAATCACAGCTAAGTAGCCATTCATTGGCATATCAGCAAACACAGGGACAGATCACTTTGCATGGTAGAAAGCACCAGCAAGGAAGAAACCAGCATGGAACCTTCTCCTTCAGAGTCCATGGAACTACTCCCCACAGCAGGGATGCTGTACTTTGAGAAAGGCACATTTCAAAAGAGTTCAATTGACTGGGAGCAGGGGAAGACGAGGAACCCTAACTTATCTTACACCTAAGACAACAAAGGAACCAAGCACTTTGTGGGGGATCCTGACCAAGGGGTGGTTGGCCATCTTTTTGACTGGCCGTATAGTGAGAATCTTAACTTGAAGCAAGACTATAGTTTTGTTAACTCTTAGCCACAAGGAAGTGTTTTTCATGTTTAACCTTACATTCACATCTCTCTTTTTGATTACATAAACTTATTTTACTGTTATTTTAAATCAACCTGGGACCTTGTTTGACTTGAAGTGATTATTAACTCCAGTTAAACCAACAAGCTGCTGGGCTTTTGTCTTTTTAAGGGCACAATGGACCACAGTACTCCTCTGAGGGTTCTAGGAGAGTCTGGACATTTCAGGGCATACCATTTGGGGGAAATTCAGGACTGGGAACAAGTTGGGGTCTCCAAGTCATAACCAAGGCTAGTGAAGACTCAGGGTGGGGATGTTTTAGGCAGGCTGGCCAAGTCATTGCTGAACCAGGGCTGCACAGCACATAGACACTCAAGAAACCGCATGCTTTTCTGCTGGTGTCCAGGATGTTAGCCACAGCAGCAGAGCATTTAAGGCACCAGGATTACAGGCCAGGCAGTGACAAGCCCTCATTGGTCTGGACTGCACCCCAGAATCACAAATGGACTTCTGTCTGCCCATATGGAATGGGGAAGTGCTTCCTCTCTGACACTGGCCCACACCCAGTAACCCATGAAAACTCTTCCATGGGGGCTCCACACAGAAGGAGTAGTGCTAAGTGTGGGAGTGGATATAGGAAGGGAGAAGGGGAGCAACCAGACCTCAGAGCACTGACCCACTAGATGAGTTAATATGGCTCCAAATCTCTGGGTCCCCTCTCTGGCTGCTACTTGGCAGTCAAAGGCCCCAGTCCCTTCAATGGAGTCAAAACCTCTCCTACAGCAATCCCAAGAGCACTGGTAGCAGATAGCATTGGCGCAGTGAACCTCATACAGGGCCCCACTTTCCATCCACACAGGTATCAAATCAAGAGTTTAACTTCTGTACTGGAGGGACTATGAAGAGAATCAGACCCTGGCACATCTCACTGCAGTGTTTATCTGGAGTTTCCAGGTAAGAATAAAGGAATCGGGTAGCACAATGCATTCACTGAGCATTAGTGAGGTGAACTATTAATTATCTTATCACTGACTGTCAATCAAAGTTCTCTCCCACCCAGGGCTCACCAGCCTTTTTATTACGAGTTTTACCCCATAACCAGCTGAGTGATCCATCTATTACAGTATAACTGGAGAAAACCTTTTGTCTTGGGTTTTCAGTCATTTCCTAATCTTCTGCAGAAAGTGTCCCATATTATCCCGGAGGCAAAGTTTCAGAGACTAACTGCTCAGTGTTTGGGGTGGACATTCCTCTTCACACCAGAATCACCAGTCGTGAGACAATGCAGTACTTAGATTTATTTCAGTAAGAGAATGGAACCACATTCTCTTCTCTATAGCAATAGCACGCCAGTGAGAGGGTACCAATGTAGGAGAGGGCAACGTGTTACTTTCCTGTTCCCAGGGCTTCTTTCTCATATGCAGAGCATTCTACCCTCCCTCCTTCCATGAATTTAACTCCCGTTAACATCAATGACAGTCCTAACTGGGACTTCCCTAAGGTGCCTTTGAAAATCCCAGCCTCCCTCGATATGGTCGAAGAGATACAATTCATGGGCAGGTGGGTGGCAAGGAGGTTGATCTTGAAACTGAGTAACATCTTCCAGAATTCAAGCTTGCAAATAAGACCAAGAAATTGAGTGGATCTACAAGAACGCCTAAATCTTCACTGCACAGAGGGCTCTTCAAGTGCAGAGCTATGGCTTAGCATTGGTGGTATCTGAATCCTGGAAACAATAGCTTGCCTGGAAGTGCATCAAGTTACTTTGTGTTTGCTCTCATGATCTACTTTATAAACCATGGCCCCATCAACAACTCAAGAGGCATATAGATACCTACACTAGCATAGTATCTGAGCACCCTGTGATATTTAATGCACTTATCCCCACAACAGCCCAGTGAGCAGGGCTGGTCAGCCCCATTGTACAGATGAGCACAAGCAGATTCATCCAGGGAATTTAACCCGGGGATCTAGATTCCCAGGCTAGTACCCTAACCACTAGACCATCCTTCTACCTTTCTATATGCAAAGTGAAGTTCAAGTCACTGGGAGAGGAGCCAGTACTCACCTTTATATAAAGCAAACGAAATGGCATTGCTCACAATTTCATCTCCAGCTTCTTCTATCTTAATAACTGTTAGCAGATGAGGGTTTTCAAGAATTTCTTTGATCTACCAAAAATAGAGAAGTCCGGTTTTAAAAGCTACCCCAAGATTTATTGCTTTATCTCCTCACATCTTTTCTGGAGTGTCCCATCACACCTGTATTATTCACAGAGCTGTTTATCTGAAGTCCTCTCCCTACACATAGTTAAAATTACATAAAATGAGAATTCCAACTGTTTACTTTTAATAAACTCACAGTCATACAATAAAAGAAATGAAGATTAATTATCCTTTAATATCTGGCAATTTCAATCAACTCCATGTGCAGAAAATGAACACCAATTAGGCACATTCTCCCTAAATCAAAAACTACCAATCAAGAAATCCCAAGTATTTTGGAAGGGCCAATTGCAAACTAGCATCTAGAAGCTGATCTGTTGAGGAAAAGTTTACTCAGGACCCTTTGCGTGATCTAAAAGCAGAGCTCATGTTCTCACAGCCCCATGCTTTATGAAATTTCCTTCTTTCTGGCAAGTTAAAAATGTAAAGGATTGTAAGGAATTTATTTTTGTTTACATTTTTAGCTACTGAATGAACCAAGAGAAGCAGAGGCATATGAAACAAAGTAGAAATGACCCCAAACAATAAAATGCAGATCCAATATTCAACTGCAAATGCCCACAAATTCAGGGTGCTGGGATTCCCAGCTTTGGTTCATCCAACAATAAATATACGGACCAGATGTGAAATGAAGATCTAGATTTGACTTTCCAGCAACGCTAATGTTCAGTTCTGATTGGGATTTTTAGACCATAGATCATGTTTTTTATTTTTCAGGCCAAAGATCAGTTAGGGTTCTCACCTACAAGGGGGATACCAGATCACTGTAACTGCATCCTAGCTATTAAGAACCCACCATGGCTATCAGTTCTCTCACTTCTCAGCACAGTCACGAGCTAGGTTCAAAAATAAATTTCCACATCTCCCACCATGAGGATGGTTTTGCACAATCTGGTACATGATAAAAAATTAATCTTTCCTTTAATAGTAACCAATATAGGATGTTTTAGAGGTGATACTGCACAAAATGGACAGTTGGTTTGCTCCACCACCCTGGGAAATACATAAGCCACGGGAAACATCCTATGCTCAACAATATTGCTGCCTATAGAAAGAGATTTATTCCTCCCAATTGTGGCATTACCAGAAAAGCACAGAACTGTAAATGGTATTCAATAGCCATTGCAAGAGTTCAATGGAGAAGTTTTTTGGCTTGACTCAAATGGCCAGATTTCTAAAGAATGTGTTACAGGACATTCATTAAAAATACAATCATAATAAAAATAAGCCAAGAAGAAGAAAAAATCCAAAAGAGTACAGAATGTAATGGAACATTGGCCATAAATTTAAACATTAGGAATTTTAACAGATGTTCTAACGAGCAATCATTCCCCACCAAGATGATTACTGACCAACTGACAGACAAGGAAACCCTGGGATCAAGCATTGAGAAAAGAAATTGAGAAAGCCCATTATCCCATGATAATGGCCCCGGAGCTTTGAGGGCTGTTATGCACTACATTTCTTAGAATAACTGTGCATTACATTCCTAAAAGTCACTGAGCATTTTCATCAATTCAGGTTTCCCTACCAGTATTAAGCCTTGTAGAAACACAACTGAAACAGCTCAGCCTGCTGGTTAGGTGGCAATAGAATCAGATTTTTATCCTGAGCATGGCGCCAACATCTCTAAGCTGGCAGTACAACAGGAGCAGCACTCCTGGCCCCTTAAGCGCCATGCTTGGCAGGCACAAGTCATGTAAACTACACCTAGTGATGGGTAAGGTCCTGGGACTCTCTCTTGTGTTAAAGTAGCAAGGGAAAAATCAAACCTGCTGGCATAGCACAATGTTAAATCTTTATCTGTGCCCAATGAACTGTGTTAGTGAGTTTACACACTTCACAGAGGATCATGGCCACTACAAGAGATGGGTATCTGCTGTGATGAAAGACTGGCCACTGGGCTTGCAAACATAACATTGATAGCTGCAGCCAAGTTGAGAAGGGGAAGAGGGAACTTGTCCGTGGCACCATTCAGTCTGAAAGGAGGTTGAAGTAAGTGAAGAAACTTAGGCAATGATATAAATAAATTCAACACATTAAGCTTGTTGCAATAAAAAAGCCTAGAGAGGAGAAAAACAGATGATATTGTGTTAGCTCTGAACAGAATGGTCATAGTGATTGTTTAGTGAATGCTTCTCAGTCCACCCAGACTCCATCATTTTTCGTCTTTACAAAGCTTACATCGGACCTGCCATGCTCATAAGATCATAGGGTCCAAGAGCAGAAGAGATCCCTGTGATCATTCAGGCCAACCTTCTGCATAACACAGGCTAGAAAACTGCCCCAGAAAAGATCTAGTCCGGATTTTAAAATAGTCAGTGATGGCAACCCAGCGTGAGCCTTGGTCAGTCACTCCAGTGGTTTAATTGCTCTCATTGTTAAAAATGCAAGCCTTATTTCCAGTCTCAATTTGTCCAGCTTCAAACTCCTCTCTCTGCTAGATTGAGGAGCCTCATTATTAAATGTTTGTTCCCTATGTAAGTACTTATGAATTGTAATCAAATCACTCCTTAACCGTCTCTTCATTAAATGAAATAGAATGAGCTCTGAGTCTATTACTATAAGACACGTTTTCTAATCTTTCAGTCATCCCTGTGTCTCCTCTCTGACCGTTCTCCAATTTATCAATGTCCTTCTTGGATTGTGGGCACTACAACTGGACACAGCACCAGTGCCAAAGAGAAAGGTGAAATAACCTTTCCCCTACTACTCGATTCCCATTTATACATCCCACGATCTTTTGGCCACATGGTCATGCTGGGGCTCATGTTCAGCTGATCGTCTATCACTACCCCAAATCTTTTTCAGAGTCACTGCTTCCCAGGGCAGAGTCTCTTTGTCTTTTAAGTATCATGACCCACATTTTGTCCCTAGACGTACATCTTCACATTTAACTGGGTTAAAACACACATTGCTTGCTTGTGCCCAGTTCACCAAGGAATGCAGATCACTCTGAATCACTGACGTAACCAATTCATTGTCACTCCCTCAATTTGGGTGTCATCTGAAAACTTTATCAGTGATGATTTTATGTTTTCCTCCATGTCATTGATAAAAATATTAAATAGTGCAGGGCCAAGGACTGATCCCTGCAGGGCCACCCTGGAAACGATCCTGCTTAATGACAAGTACCCATTTACAGTTACATTTTTAGACCTGTCTGTCAGCTATTAGTAGTTCATCTAGTCCAGCATCTGGCCAAGAAAAGCAGCTAATAGCTGACACTTTAAGATGCAGGTGTGTGGAACCATGTAATAATTAGCTTTGGGACACCCTGCCCTTAGTTGAAAATTTCTTCCTAACCTCCACTGATTAGAGGTTGGCTTGAGCCCTGAAGCATGAGGGCTTACATCGTTCTCTAACCATCTTGGTATTTTACATTTTAATCCTCATTATAGTAATTCCTGGTGTTCTTGTTACCCATGTAAGCATCCCATCGATTTAAAATCTTGCTAAACTCTTGGTCTCAAAGATATCTTGTGGCAGTGAGTACCATAGGCTAAATGTGCATCAGGAGAGAAAAGGTTTTGTTATTTACTGTAGGAAAGTTCTTTAAAATGTTTTAAATACTTTGGTGCTTAACTGTAGCCTTTTCCCGGTTGGTCCTCCATTCCTCTCAGTCCCACCAACCCTATGGCAAAGCATTCACATACCCATCTGATCCAGCTTTCAGTCTCCTCTTCTGTGAGTCTTGAAATCGTGTGAGGCAAGTACCTGAGCAACCTCTCCTTGACAGACGAAGAGGCTAGAGTGCCCTCTGCCTCCACCAAGCTCGCTATCACATCTGCAATCTGACCTGAACCCTCCACCACTATGCAGGGAATTTTACTCTTGATGGCAACATTGATAGCCTAGGAAAACACAGAGGGGGATAGAAAAAATAGCGATTAATACAGCATCAAGCTGTTGTTCAGTAACAAAGTGAACTATTTTTGTATGGTTTGTGCGCAGGCACTGCAGAATTCCCCCAGCTCCAGTCAATATTTTCACTATTACCAGCAATGGCTATTACAATGCTAGTTCTTTACAATGGCCTCTAATTTAATAGGAGCAGATGACCATGGAGAGTGGTCTGGGTGCTCAGGGACAAAAATCATGATGGGGTGACTTTAGAAGTAAATAAAGAGAACAGGAAAAGTAGGAGCTGGCATTCCCAAGATCGAAGAATGCTGCCTCCAAAATAATGGAAATCTGAGCAGGCTGACATAAAGGGCTTGTCTTCACTGACAGCAATCAATCCACTGCTGTCAGATCAAGCTCCCTGATCGACCCACTCAGCCGATCAAGAAGCCAATGCTGGAAGACCACCTCCGCAGAAGGAGTAACGCTGAGTCAAAAGTAGGGGGTTTTCCCTCTGGCTCAGGCTATTGAGGACAGCACAGTAAATATTAGGTAGGCAATTGGAGGGAGATAAGCATGGTATATTAAGTACCTTGCATATTTCCCTTCGATTGTTGCCAATATCATCCAGCGGTATAGACCGGCCCTAAAGTTCTCCCTGCCTGTTTTATGGGCATTGATCTTGCTCAAGGGAAGCACCACTTGTGTAGTGGGTTCCAATCTATTTGCTGAAGGTGGGGGAACTACACAGTTACAGGAATACTGTATCTAAGGTTTTTTGTTAAATATCACAAAACAGCTTTACTCAGAGAGTTGTCAAACTGAATTAGGAAATTACACTTTTATCTCATCAGACATTAAAATGAGGCCATTATATACTTCGTGTTATCCCTGTGTTGTAAAGGACATATATAGTTCCACCAATTAATACCCAGCAGGTTGTTTTAATTTTGTTTGCCTTTTGCAACAGAAGTTTATCCAGTGGAATCACTCTACTGAATGCTAATGTGGCAGGAGAAATAAAGGCGTGTGACCACAGAGCAGACAGAATGTCCACCAGTGGTCTGAAAAATACTTGAAAGAAAAAGGCAGATTTATTGAACAGAAATTTACCTTGAGCAGTCAAACCCAAAAGCACATAGTATGACTTCCAATTGGACAATGGATATATGACAAAAACAGCATATTTTCCATGCCACTTGGACCAAGGATCTTTCCCTGAATGGGACACAACTAAAGTTAAAATCAGGAAGGAGTCTGAAAGATTTCCACTTCTCTTCTGCTTGAACTGAAACTCCTGATCCCAGAAGAAACACATAATCCCAATGGATGCCCCCCTCTCCGGTTCTGCCGATAGTTCACATCAGTGAGACTTATCAAGCATGACTATTCAGCAACTGTCTTCTTAGCAGAATCTGTGGCCTGGCAACTATTGCTATGCCTCCTTGGACTAAAAGTTTCATCTCCTTCTGGAGATGAACACTCCATTCAGGAACTGTAACACCTGAGACATGGACAACATTCCAGTGTCACTGACAAGTAATTGATCAGACTGCCACAGAGCCTTATCGGAATTATAAGCCATTTATTCTTCAAAGTTATTAAACACAGAATTGAGCAGCGGATTTAAGTTTTAATACCTTATGCATTAGTTACTTGTGTTTAAGATTAATATTTACAGTTGGCTACTTATATTTTGTTAAGAATACTAAAACACGAATCTCAGTACGATGTAGAACTCGTTCTGCTTGCTCCAGTAACTATTCTGTATGTTGCATAAAGACATAAATGAAGAGTCATGGTCAATATTTTTAACTTGGGTGCCTAAAACTTTCACCCCCAGAGCAACCTGAAGTTGACCTTCAAATATTTGGTTTGTGATGTTAAGTGAATTGATATTGCTTTAGAAACGAACAATTTTAACTATTAAAATTAAGACTGAGTGTATTGAAGCAATTAAATATGTATGTTACTTTATGGCAACTTGATACACATATCGGTGGGTAGATCCTACTTAATGCAGAAATATTAGAACAGGATTAGAAAATCATTCAATTGGTGACTCTGGAGACATACTTTGCAATTTCCCTCTCTATGTGTGGCATTGACGAATTGATTAATTAACACTGCAGAAGAAATTACACAGATGAATTTTAGCATTGATTTTGATTGGACTATGGTCATCAGGATTCTCATAGACTTTAAGGTCAGAAGGGACCAGTACGATCATCTAGTCTGACCTCCTGCAAAATGCCAGCCTCAAAAACCCACCCACTCCAGCAATAGGCCACCAACCTATGATTGAGTTATTTACCTCCTTAAATCATGATTTAAGGACTTTAAGATACAGAGAATTCACTGGTAGGTGAGCCATGCCCTATGCTACAGAGGAAGGCGAAAAACCCCCAGAGCCCAGGCCAATCAGCCGTGGGGGAAAATTCCTTCCCATCCTCAAATATGGCGATCAGTTAAACCCTGAGCACATGGGCAAGTCTCAACAGCCAGTTACCCAAGAAACAATTCTCTGTAATAACTCAGCACCCACCACATATACTCTCCCCTCTTAGGCCACTTGTATATCCACCACACGTAGCCAAATATCAGTCAATTTCCAAAATAGGCTAATCATACCATCCCCTCCATAAATTTATCAAGCTCAGATTTGAAAGCAGTTATGGTTTTTGCCCCCACAACTCCCCTTGGAAGCTTATTCCAGAACTTTACACCTCTAATGGTTAGAAACCTGCGTCTAATTTCAAGCCTAAATTTCTTGATGGACAGTTTATAACCATTTGTTCTGGTGTCCACATTGGTGCTGTACTCAAATAATTCCTCTCTCTCCCTAATGTTAATCCGTCTGATGTATTTCTAGAGAGCAATCATATCCCCCCTCAGCCTTCTTTTGGTTAAGCTAAACAAGCCAAGCTTCTTGAGTCTTCACTCATAAGGCAGGTTTTCCACTCCACAGACCATCCTTGTAGACCTTCTCTGCACCTGTTCCAATTGGAATCCATCCTTTTTAAACATCGGGGACCAGAACTGCACACAATATTCCAGATGGGGTCTCACCAGTGCCTTGTACAGTGGCACTAACACCTCCCTGTCTCTACTTGAAATACCTCTCCTGATACATCCTAGAACCGCATTAGCTTTTTTCACGGCCACATCACATTGGCGGCTCATAGTCATCCTGTGATCAACCAGTACTCCCAGATCCTTCTCCTCCTCAGTCCATACCAATTGATGCATCCCCAACTTATAGGAAAATGCTTGTTATTTGTCCCTAAATGCATGACTTTGCACTTCCCATTATTAAATTTCATCCTATTCCTGATACTCCAGTTTACAAGGTCATCCAGATCTTTCTGTATGGTATCCTGAGCCTTCTCTGTATTGGCAATACCTCTCAACTTGGTGTCATCTGCAAACTTTATTAGCACATTCCCACTTTTTATGCCAAGGTCAGTAACAAAAAGGTTGAACAAGATCGGTCCCTGAGGGACTCCACTGGTAACCTCCCTCCAGCTTGACAGTTCACCCTTCAGTATGACCCTCTGTAGTCTCCCTTTTAACCTTTTAATCCACCTTACTATATTCATATTAATCCCCATCTTCTGTAACTTAACTAATAACTCCCTATGTGGAACTGTATCAAATGCCTTGCTGAAATCTAAGTAAATTAGGTCCACCGCATTCCCTTTTTCTAAAAAATCTGTTATCCTTTCAAAAAGGGAGATCAAGTTGGTCTGGCACGATCTCACTTTTGTAAAGCCATGTTGTATTTTATCACAGTTACTGTTATCCTCTATAGCCTTAAGTACTTTCTCCTTCAAAATTTTCTCCAAGACCTTGCATACTACTGAGGTCAAATTAACAGGCCTGTAGTTACCCGGATCATTTTTATTCCCTTTCTTGAAAATAGAACTACATTAGCGATTCTCCAGTTATACGGTACAACCCCCGAGTTTACAGATTCATTAAACATCCTCGTTAAAGGGCTGGCAATTTCATGAGCCAGTTCCTTTAGTATCCTTGGATGGAGATTGTCCAAGCCCCCCAATTTAGTCGCATTCAGCAGCTCAAGTTTGGCTTCTACCTCAGGTATGGTAATTTCCACTTTCATGACCTCGTTCCCATTAGCTTCCCTACCTCTATCCCCCAGCTCAACTTCACTCTCATTGAAAAGAGATGCAAAGTACTTATTTAGACATTCAGCCATGCCTAGATTATCCTTGACCTCCACCCCATCCTCAGTTTTTAACGGTCCCACTTCTTCTTTGTTTTTTTCCTGTTTATATGGCTAAAGAACCTTTTACTATTGGTTTTAATTCCCTTTGCAAAGTGCAGCTCAGCTTGACTTTTTGCCTTTCTCACTCTATCTTTACATGTTCTGACCTCCAAAAGGTAGCTTTCCTTGCTGATCTCTCCCCTTTTCCACTCCTTGTATGCTCTGTGCTTCCTCCTAATCGCCTTTCTGAGATGCTTACACATCCAGTTTGGTCCACAGCTCTTGCCTATTTTTTCCCCTTCCTCGGAATGTAGGCTTCAGACAGTTCTTGCAACTTTGATTTGAAGTGATTCCAAGCCTCTTCTACCTTTACATTCTTGAGTTTTTCTGTCCAGTCCACTTCCCCAACTAATTCCCTTAATTTTCTAAAGTTAGCCTTTTTAAAGTCAAAGATCCTGGTCGCTGATTTATTTTTGTTTATCCTTCCAATTAGTTTGAACTGAAGTAGCTCATGGTCACTTGAACCTAAGTTGTCCCTTACAACCAGTTCATCTATGAGGTCCTCACTACTCACCAGTACTAAATCTAAGATGGCATCCCCTCTCATTGGTTCGGTAACCATTTGGAGAAGGAATTCATCAGCTATCACCATCCAGGAAAAACTGGGCCCTCTTATTACTACTAGCACATATCCTCCAGTCTATATCTGAGAAGTTAAAGTCTCCCATAATCACACAGTTCCCAGTAGTATTAACTTCCTTAAAGGCCTTAAAGAGGTCCCTATCCATGTCTAGATCAGATCTAGTTTAATTGGCATGGTAAGTTTTTTATACTGAAGTTACTTATGATTTCAGTGAGTTTTGGCAGCAACAAGATTAGTCGTTATTTCCAATCGTCTTCTGAAGACTGAATTTCTTATATGTTATTGACCCTTTTTGAAAAACTTGGGTTGTAATTGGACCTGACAAGAGCCAAAAACTCAACCCATTTGTCCAGATAGCTTCTCTGGAATAAAATCTAGCTAGATATAGATGACTCACATCATTCATACAACACCCAATATGAGGGTATAAACTCACAAATTTTAAGGCACTAAAATCAATTCTATTTTGTGTGACTGTAGCAATCTCCTCCACCCCACCACCAGCCAGGTTTGAGCTTTGAACTTCAGCACAGATTCCCACCGCATGCATCACCAAAGTAGCTACAGTAGTGTACCAGATGTTACCGTACAAGCCTGTAGCCTTAGTATCCTCTTCTAGCACTGCCTGCAAGTGCCCTATGTTGGTGAACCTCCCAGAAGACACACTAGTGACACAGATATGACCATGCCCTGCAATATCCTTGGAAACCTTACTGTGCTAAGTTGAAGTGTCTTTGGAGTACCTTGCATTAAATGGAGATGGGATGTCAACCTTGAGAAGGATTATGAACTTCAAGGGACTGTACTGAACAATGTGCCAGACAAGAATGGGATTTTGGACAATCTGTCACGTGGTTTGCCTGGGAAATCTCCAGGGGGCAGTGAATGCAAATTTCTCATCTTTAGATGTGTAAAAAAACCAGCCTTTTTGAAGTATGCCCTGAGGAGAGGTTCACAGTCTACTGGTAACTGTTCAAGATCAGGTCCAAGCTGTACCAAGGAGACACTAACCTATTATCAATCAATAAACTGAACCTGTAACTACAGAAAAACCCCATGGTAGGGTTTGAAGGACTGCCCACAAGAGCCCTTGCTGGAGTTAAATGGCGGGGGAAGCGGGCTGGGAGTCTCTAATAAACTTATTAACGTGTGTAGGATCTTTTATTGTTTTAATATGTGTAGTTTTAATATGGATTTTTTTCCTGCAATGTTCTCACCTTAAGAATAATCCTGTTTGCTTAGAGAAAGCCATGTGATGACTTGTAGCAGCTGGCAACTACAGCTCTTCATTGGCTCTGGAGAGAAAGCAAAGTGCTGACCTTGGCTTGATCAGCCAGTCTGGCTTGTTGGGAATATCGCAGTACAGGCAGGGAATTGTTCAGCTTGAAAAAAGCCAGGCAAGAAGAAGAGAGACTTGCATCTCCACCCAAGAGAAGTGACTGCTGAGGGGCCAAGAGCCTAAACTGGATGCCCTGGGTGGATCACGTGCGGGAAATACAAATGCAACTGCCCAAACTTGTGCCAAGTGGCTTGGCCTGCTGCTTCCTCTAGATTCCTACCTAAGCTGCAACATCAGCCTCCAGCCAACCATCTGCTCAAAAGGAATTCACAGGTGGTCAGTGCATGGATAGTTTGCACAAGTTCATCTGTCTTACCAAAGTGGGTGCTTGCCATCAGGTGCACAGTGTAGTGCCTACAACAAACATGATGCGATATACACTAAAAATGGACCTGCTAGTAGCAAAGCTGTGCATGGTATGTTTGACCCCGGAAGCCCAGAGCACTGGGGGAACTTTGGTACAATGCACTCATCGGGAAATCAGAGCATTCTGCATCTGGCCAAAAGCGTGGCTACTATACCAGTTTCACCATTCCTCCTGACTTCCACGCACCCTGAAGAGAAATCATGGCAGCCTGTTCTAGTTAACTACCCCCTTCTTAGCTTACAACCAACCCACACAACATTTGCAATACACTTGGAGCAACTCTTGAATGAGAGATGCAACACAACAGGAGAAATATTGCTGGCTGGAAACGCATCAAACACTGACCACTTGAAAAATCAATACAGACGGCTCTTCACAGAAGCGAGTCATGGACAGCCTGTAGTTATATGTTATATAGAAAGTATATTACAAACACCTAGGACTGCAAAATCGAGAAGCACTCGATATCTAGAAAATACCAGAATTAGGACTGCTTATGCAACGTAATTGCAGCATAGGCATTATGATGGACTCTTTAATAATAAATTATTTTTTCCACAGGACCACTTACCCATTCAGTGCCAACCTGCCTGCCCAGGCCAGCCCAGTTCCCCCCACTTCTGGCTCCTCATCCAATCTGTCTCTCCATTCCTATAAACCACATGCCACCCAACTGACTGATTTCCAGCCTCCTGCACCAGGTCCCCATCCATTCTGTTCTTCCCCACATTCCATTCAGTTCCTTCTTTCAGTCTCTTTGCCTAGACCAAACAGTCTCAGTTCTCACTTCCCTCCTCCCTTCCCTACTCCCACAGATTCCCAATCCCAGACTCCCCACTCTTCCTTGCTTCCCCCCTCCCAAAATCCCTGCTCACTCTCTGAAAGACATTTCCATTATAGTACTAAAACAGGTTAATTCTAAATCAAAGCTTCAAAGAGAAACTACTGAGTTAGAATTCATATGCAAATTTGACACTATTATCTTGGGTTTGAATAGAGATATGGGCTGGCTTTCTCATTACAAAAAATTATTTCACCTCTCTCAATCTGCCCTCCTTCTTATATGTTGTTCAACAGTGTTTGAATCAAAACAACTTGTTTGATTTGCTGAACTCGTCTGACCTGATCCTATCACTTAAACTTCACTGGATTTATTTCTCCCTCCTGTACTGTAAGTTTTCCATTTTCAAGCATCTAAACTCATGCAATAAATAAATTTGTTAATCTTTAAAAGTGCCATAGGACTCCTTGTTTGTTTTGTTGAACTAAACTAACACGGCTATCACTCTAGAACATGTGAACTAAGATTTTTCAAATTTGGGTGGGATATCCTCAGGAACAGCAAAAGGCACATCTCTTACAAAGGTAATCTCTTCCCAAATTCTAGGTTCCATACTCAAAGCATGGACAATGGAGATTCTTAAATAAAAGGTCACCAGAGTTTTGGATTGTTTTTTTTAACATTACAAAACATCTTTTCCTTATCCTCATTCTCAGACATGACTTATCCACATTGACCGAAAACATTCTAAAATATTTCAGCGTGAGACAGATCCATAGAATGGAAAAATTTAGCCCAAACATTCAATGTTAGGAAAAGTTAAATGCACCTGAAAACAGGGTCTTATAATGAGAAGAGTCAGGCAGCCTCAATGGTGGGTGTTGCTACCAGTCTCACCTAAACTACTTTTAAAATTGGCACAAGACACCAAAGGACACAATTTTTCTGACCTATTTTCAGACTTACCTTCAAAGTTTCTTTCCCTCCTCCTTGGGTGAAGCACACTATTGGAATCTTCCCACCATAATTAGAATCTGAAATATATCAAAACAGGGTAGGGGTCTCATGCGGTAGTGTATTTAAGGTATTTTCATACTTCACTACAATCTTTTATACATTTCTTATGTTTCTGGTGGGTGATATTTTTTTAATTGGATTTAGTTTTCCTAATATTTTTAAAACACATGTATCATATTCCTGGCGTTCAGGAATTTTTCAGGAACTATTTTTCAAATCAAATCATCTTGTCCATTTGTATATGACCTTTACTTATTTTCACTAAGACGTTTTGCCTATTCTAGTGTCAGACATCAGCACTGATAGGCAGTCTCTCCAGATGTAACAAAGCATTTAATTTCCTCCCACTCTGTAACTTTCCTATCTTCAAAGCGTCTGACAAAGTGGGATTTTCTCCCATGAAAGCTCATGCGATAAATAAATCTGTTAGTCTTTAAAAGTGCCACAGGACTCTGTTGTCTTTCTACAATAGACTAACACGGCTACCCCTTTGGAATTAGTCTTAAGTAATTAGTTTTACCAATGCCCAGTGCTTAAAAAAAAAATTGACATGAACCTGGGGAGTAAAAGTTCATTTCCTGCTGGGTCTTGCCCTTTAAGATTCAGTTCTTCAAGTTTCTCCTTACAAGCACCAGGGCTAGACACTTATTTGTCATTTAAAATAAAAGAAAGGGAGAGTCTCCCATAATCGCATGACTCCAAGAGCTGCAGCTTTAAGAAAAACATCAAGCATCATGCCAACTCTTGCAATTTTATCATACCTCTACACTGAGTAAGATTTAATGCAGTGTGATAATATTAAAAAGCAATAATTAATCCTTCTGCCAGGGCCTTGATCCTGCACTCTTGTGATGTGAGAGAGTTGATTCCCCATAAGATTGTAGTCTAATGGACCTGCAGAGGGGGAATGGGTGGGAAGAAGGTTCAAAACCAGCATCTGCACAAGTACTTTAGGACTTCTCTGGAATGCAGCCCTGGCCATGCACAGTGGGAAAGAAGCAGTAGCTGAGCATCCTAAATAGTCCACATGAGCAAGTAAGCAGGAAGAGAAATGGAGTGGACAGGAAGGGGTGGAGCCATGACAGTATGAGGTGAGGAACATGCTATGCCCCATAAAGACTGCAGCAGCGTATTGCTTTGCACCCAAAGGCAGTAAGGGAAGAAAAATGCTTCAGAATCCCATTGTTACTCATGCGTGAGTACAGATTATACATCTCTCCTTGGCCAAGGCTGTGCATAGAGGCACAATCTGTGTTATAAAATGATAGATAAAGCTGAGCTGACCATTTAGGTCAACATTTTTACACACAAAGTTTGAGGCTACTTGAGCTTAAGGCATTGAATTACCCTAGAACAGAGAGGGGGTTCCTTGAAAAATTCACACATGGGTTCAGATTTCAATTTCTACTGGAAGGTGGGACGGTCTGGGCCTATGTCCAAGTCTCAGATCTTTTCTAAATCTACCTATCATGATCCAGTGTTTATATTACACACACACACAGACACACACACATATTTATTCACATGCACGTACATATAGGATCATGGTAGATAGATTTATGCAAGTAATTATTAAAGAAATAAATTAATTCAGGAGTTAGGCTGATGGACATGAAACACAGATGTAAATTTGATCATTAGAAAGTCCAAGTATAGAACCTACAAATACATCTTAAAAAGTTCAATGGAATAGGAGTTTTCTAGGTTGAACACTGGTTGATAGCTAATGGCATATTTATTGAAATTAAAGCCATGTGTGATGAGTTTCGCAGTTTTATTACCTCTGTTACTTAGTAACACTAATACTCTATACCTCATCTAAACACTGATTTTATTTATTTCAGAATGATTCATGCCATGGCTAATAATCAGCATCTGTTATTATTTATATTACCATAGTGAATGGAGCCCCACCCATGGGCAAAGACCCCACCATTCCATGTGTTGCACAAAGCACCACACAGTAAAGACCATAAAAATTACAATAAACAAGAACCAACCATCAATGTAAAACATACAGCCAGTTGAATCCAGACACAAAAGCAAATCCCCGAATCCTCAGGAAACTCAACCCAACCCCTCACCAGCATCAGCATCTTCTTTTAAAGGGTATAAAGAGATTATAAGGTTAGAAAGTGACACAGGTCCATTTGACAATTTCCTCTGACACAGCAAGTGAAATCACTTTGATTCCTGAACTGAAAGGAATGTTTATCACCATATAGTGCTTGATGCCAACCTTACCCACTAAAATTGAACTCTGTGGTGGACTTCAAATTCATTACTGGTATGTCTATGCTCTACTTTTCTGTACCTATAAGAAGCAAATTCTCCTTGAACTGTACACAAATCACCATGCATCACATTCGCTGTTTACAGTCAGGAGCTGCCTTTGTTGTTAGGACAGTGAACAAAACACTTCTCACCCATAGCATAGCAACATGAGAAAGCTTGTTTCTTCCCTTACTGTGTTCTATAGCATCCAATCCTGTAGCATCTGAGCCAAAAGGTCTGGAGACACAGAACTGTACCTACCTGGGATGACACGTTCCGAAATATATTTTTCTAACTGTGTCCGTAGCTTAGCCTCGACTGTGGGGTGTCCATGGGTTCCGTCGTCAACCAGCAATAGATGGGTGTGGTTATTATCCAGACAATACAATGGGTCTCTCTTAATGTCATCCATTATATAGTGAGCTGAAGAGTACCCCTAGAAACATCAAAGGGTGTATATTGATATCGGAAGGGCATGGTGCATGGAGTAGTTGAAGAGGGAAGACAGAATGGTGGTGGAAGGGGCATAACTATTCTTCTATTTTCCAACTTTTGGGAACATAAGAATTTTCAGACCAGATCACAGTAAAGGTCCATCTAGCCCAGGGATCTCAAATTCAAATCACTACGAGGGCCACATGAGGAGCAGGATATCAGCCCGAGAGCTGTGTCACTGAAACCTTTTCAATAAATGATAAAAAAGTATAGTCAAAAATGAAAAAAATCAAGAGTAATACAGTATTATTTTACAAATTCCAGGTGTCATGGTGGGCCACAGGAAGTAACTCCGTGGGCCACATGCGGCCCACAGGCCGTGTATTTGAGACCCCTGATCTAGCCTGTGGCCAGCACCAACTGTTTCAGAGGAAGTTGCAAGAACATTCCTCACTCATTTACAGAATACTGTCCACAAAGGACTTCGTTCTCTCTCTCTCTCTCTCTCTCTCTCTCTCTCTCTCTCTCTCTCCGCCCATGTGACTTGTGCCCAGGAGTGTGAGGATTTACACTGCCTCTAATTTTATCTAACATGATGAACTGTGTCATACAGAGATCTGGTGAATAGATTCCTGCTAAGCCATGTTGAAAATTAACAGTTCATTTCTCCTCCATTTTAGCTAGTTTCTAATTCATGACAGACTTTTACCCCTCACCCTGAGATTTTGTTTCTTTAATGCTAGTGAGGGGTTTTGTCAATGGGTTTTTGGCTCCTTTGTCCGCCACTTTGCTGACAGAGAAAATTTTCAGAAATTTAGCACGGTAGAGGTAGAATAAGACATGTTGGTTTGTCTCCCCTTCTCTTCAGCTGAAATTTCTGCTAACTTTTACCAAGATATACAGCAATACTGTTGCATTAATAGACATTTCTAGCAGATGCCCCAGTTCATCCCAAGTATTACCAAGTACCTCTCTGCATTCTCCCAGGCTCTAGTTTGAATAATAAGCCCTTCCCTACCACAATCATGTCATCCTTTTGCAGGCATGACCATTTATCCTTATGCCACAGCAACCAGTGGCTGCTGGAATATCCTCTTGGGATCACTAGCAGATGAATGAGTTGGAGTAGCCTACCTTATATAGGCAGGTAGCCAGCCCAGAAAGAGGACAACACAAATGTGCATAAAGATACCATTGCTCACCCACCCACCTTGTTCCTGTGCAAAAATGTAGCTCAGCAGGACAAGAGAGACCACATTGCCTTCTTCCCCTTCACTGAATCCACCTGCTTGAGTCTCCACGGCAGATCTTTTCCAAAATCCAGTACAGTATTTGTGAGTACAATATAGCTCATTTGTTATTCAACTGTTACCCTTAATAGGCACAGATGATTTTATAACACAGCACAGCATAAGATCTGTAGGAGCTCACACCCTAATCAGTCACAGGCCAATGGCAACAGGCTCCATGCAGATAGTGGTGTGGATGAAAAGCAGTGAGGCATTTGCAGAGACTGCATTTAGTCAGAATATGACTCAATTTTGTACGTTGTCACTGGCTTCCCATGACCCCCTTGACATCACAACACATTCCTCACCTCAGTATCACTGCTTCTGATCAGACTACCCCGATTGGAAATCATGCCCCAGGCCGCTATGCCGATAGCCACCACGTTCTCCTCTGAGCTTCTGCTGATGGTGTTGTCTCTCACCACCTCTCCAATATATTTCATCAACCCGTAGTGAGTGCCACCTGTGAAAATCCAGGCGCCTGCAGATGGCAAGTCCCAAATGAAGTTTAGTCACAGACTGACCACTCGCCATAAACAGTTCTTGTCTTTATAGGAATGTGCATGGGTCAGCCCCAATTCTCCATTGCCCTGCACCTTGTCTAGTCATGAAAGCCTGTGCCATATAGATGCAAGAGGCTACCTCTGAGACACGGCAGTACTCCACACCAATGCAAGTGTGACGACACAAAGTGAGAAATTTGGCCCTCAAGACTCAAAGCCAACTCATTTACCCTCACTAGATAACAGATTATTAATTCCCACATGATACAGGAAGAAATGGAAAAAGAGCTGATATGAGACTTACCCAAAGCTACAAGGGACAGCCTTATCAAAGCCAAGAACAGCTCTCCACTCTGTTCCTAAGCCATTCGGCCAGACTTGTCTGAATAGACTCAACAGGCAACCACTAACAGAAAGCTCTGCCTCTCTGCTGACTATTCTCAGCTTCTTAGGACTTGTCTGCACTGTGGGTGGGATTGCAATTTGATTTCAGGCTGTCGAATTACAGAAGGCAAAGGCGAGTGATCACAGCAAGTTGCTTGCTCGGGGTCTCGCGTCCCTACTGCTCACATTACTTCCTGAAATGCATTGCACTGTGGGTAATAGGTGCAGGAGCTTGTGGGAAGGCAATCACCCTTCGCTCATTCCCCCTCCCCTCTTCTTTAATGTTGAAAAAGCAGGAAACGCTTTCCTTGTTGTTTCTCTGCTGCAGGCACAACAGACAGACACAGTGCTGCATGCAGAAAGAGGAATTAATTGAAAACTTCCTGGGGCTGCAGGCAGGGGAGGAGCTCTGTTGTTATGGTAAAGCAGGCAGGAAAAACCAGACAAGCTGCTCTCTGGCTACACCGACCTAAATTCTAATGGTAGATTTTGACCTCAATGCTATTCCACTTGCAGGGTTGGTGTTAGCAGATCAAATTACAGCTCCATTTTTTTTTCAAATTTCTGTTCTGATGATGGAGACACAGGCTGCAGAAGATAGAGGTAAGCAGCATTATGTTGAACTTCACTCTCAGAATAGACCAGGCTTATTCTCCTCCACTACACTTATTTGGCAGCAAACAAACCAACCTATTGAGATATTCACCTCTCACTTCAACTAATTCACAACTGCACTCATTGAGCCAAATTCTTCACTTGCTTGAACTCCATTGACTTTAAAAGGTGTTACTTTTTAGCCCAATTTTTTAAAAAAAAATACAAGCTATTACAATGATTAGCTTTTCCTGTTACCCTATTCAGCATGTCAATGGTTATAACTGAATTCACAGGTATTCATTACACAGATAATTGTAGAAAGCATGGGGACACTTAGAATGCCACAAAAGGGTAAAGTTGCCCTAATATATGCCTTGTTTTTCCCCAAGATTAGTCCCCCATTCATTTTGGGGCCAAATCAATCAAAAGACACACATTCACTTCAGTGGATTTGTCTCTTGAGGCATATCCCTGATCATCCATTTTCCTTTTCCTGGATTAGTGACAAACATCACAGTTTACCCATTATACTGACATACCGAGACACACCACATTACAGAGGCGGCCAAACTGACTGACCCACTGAGCTGGGTATTACAGTCCTTAGAAGTTTAAGAACCAGGCTGCACCTCCCAGGCCTTGGGACTTCAGCCCTGCAATAGGGGGTGGAGCTAAGGGCTTTGGCCCTGGGGGAGGGCGCTCTCAGGACTTCAGCCCTGCAGGAGGTACCTGCTGGGGCTTGGGGATTCAGCTTTGCTCCTGCTGAAGCCCTGAGCCCCTTCCCCACTGGGCAGAAGCCCTTAGTCCCATCACCTCATTGTAGGGCAGAAGCCCCAAGCTTCCTCCTCCCCATTCTGGTAGGCAGAGAATGGGTGGGAACTTGGGGCGGGGGGCTAGCAAGCTGCTCTCTGGCTATAAAAGAGCCACATGTGGCTCATGAGCTGCAATTTCACCACCCCTGTCATGTTAGTCCAATGGAGGAATAATAAACATTAGTAGCTGCAAGGCAATGCAGACATCCTTTTCACCTTTGGACTGGGCAATGTAGATCAGCCTGCTGAATATCTTGCGCATCCGCGGCTTCAGGGCAAAGTTTTTTGCTCCCCCGGTGACTGAGATGACGAGGTTGGGAGTTTTCAGGTGCCAGTGTTCGGTCATCAGATCATAGAGCATTTCGGAGTCTGTGTCACACGATAATCGGATGTACTGCAGGGAGAGAGGACACACTGCAGTGTCAGCAGCAATAAATGGGAACTGAGTAATTCCATTGGGTCTCAAAAAGGGACAGCCTGATTCCTCACTCCCTTCCCCTAAATGCAGTCATGCATAGCTAGAAATATACAAATCAGATGTCAAAATGGTTCCAACAGGTAACATTTGACGCCCACATTGCATAGGAGTAAATGAGCACACAAAGTGCAAAGCAATCGAGAATCAGTCCCAGGATCTACTTTCTAAATACTTATTTTAGATCCTGCATTTTCCTCACTCCTAGGACTCCTAAATAGAGATGGGCTAAATTTTCCCAACAAATAGTTTATACATAAAAAAATGCAGTTTCTACTAATCTGAAACTATTTGTGATTGTGAATTTGACCCAACTAGTTTTGTGTGGCGAAAAAGGCTTTTCAAGATTAGCTTTAGATAAATATGTATCCCCCTTTCTCTGCCCTTCGAACTGTTAGCTCCATAGTTAGGGCACTTGCCAGGATATGGGAGGCCTAAGTCCCCACTCCAGATCAGTCACTTGAATTCAAATCATCCTACTCTCAGGTAAGCACCACCACGCTGTTGGCTGTTATGGGGAGGGTGGCTCCCAATCTCACCTGTCGAAGCTGTTTCACTTGTATCAGTTCTTAAATATTTATTGGGACAAGCATAGAGAATGGCTCCCTGGTCTGGCTTTAGCAAGTGTCATGCGAGGCCTGAAAAGGCTAAGCCATCTTGTAAGATACATGACCCAAATCTGACCTTCAAAAGTATATTGTAGTGATACAGGTAGGACAGGACTTTGATATGCATGTGTGTTTTAGTAGTTTCTTGATGATGTTTATATCTTAAAGCATCTGACGAAGTGGGATTTTCTCCCACAAAAGCTCATGCGATAAATAAATCTATTAGTCTTTAAAAGTGCCACAGGACTCTGTTTGTCTTTCTGCAATAGACTCACGGCTACCACTTTGGAACCTGACTACATCTATATTGTTAGAGGTTAGCAAGGTAAATGAACTGCTTCCCTATCTGTTACTATTGTTCTATTAGAAGAGGTCAAAAGGGAACATTAACATTGAGATGGAGCTTTGATGTAGCAATGTAAACTGTCTATTAACAGTGCTAATGCAACTAATTACCTGTGGTGCCCAAGAAATGAAGGTTTTACTTCAAAGGACAATACACATTGCTATTCTCCACTTAAGAAAGCATCTATGAACTATAATCAAAGCCCGCATGAAGAAATGACCTGCAAATGCCCACCTTGCTACACTATAAAAGGAAGTTGGGAAGATAATCCCTTTGTCTCACAGCTGTCCAAGCTTCTCAGGAAATGTTTGGGCCACACGATTGAGATCCCAGCCAGCACCAGCTTGGAATCACCCTGCTAATTCTCAGGGGAAAATTAGAGCAAATGCTACACTTGGACTATTTGGTCTATATTCCTTTGAACTGGATTTTTAACAACTGAAGCTGTGAAACAAGGACTTAAACCCACCCATGTATTGGATGTGTCTCTGAGACCTGCAGACTTCAAATTCTACTGGACACCTGATGTATTAGACTTTCAAATCATTTGTATGTATGTGATTACTTTAACCCTTTAACAGTACTCTCATAGTTTGTTTCTTTCCTTGAATAATAAACCCTTCGTTTTAGTTACTAAAGGATTGGCTGGCACTAGCGTGGTATTTTGGATAAGATCCAAACCTATACTGTTCTGTGTAATGTAGCAGACCATTTGGGGTCAGGAGAAACCTTTTTGGGTAAAGAGCTTGGAGTTTTAAGCAATTTCTCTCTTTACCAGATCCAGTGCCTGTATTGGGGACCAGTGGCTGAAATGCAGTAAAGGGAACTGAGTATATTTTATGGTGGCTTCTTGATATCTGGTGTGGGGAATCAGAAGCGTCGTTTATGACTGGTTGGGGAGTTTAGCTCCAGGTAACCCACCAGTGCTGGGAGAATCTGCTCCCCTTTTTGCAGCTTGCCCTGATCTTTGCATATTCAGGTGGTTATCCCAGGAGGCCCAGGTTACATTGGTGTAGAGTTCCTGAATACAGCAAGGATCCTCAAAATCTGTTTGGCGTGGAAGAATATGCAATTTGCGTTTTTATGCAGAATCTGCCTGGACTGGGGCTGACCACCCTGGGCACCAGGGCTCCGACTGGCAGATCTCATTTTAATCGTGGAAAAACAGATTTTTGTGATTTTTTTTTTTTACATCAGAGAATTTTGGTTTCTCCTCATGGAAAACTAGGATATCTGCTAATTAAAGATCTTACCTGGTAGGTATCAGATGGGGATTCAGACCTTCTCTTTACTTGTGATTTATCTGGGTAAAGTCATCAACCCTGAGAAAACTTCAACATCATGTGTCATCGGCAACATGGGCCACTAACAAGCACAGCCCTGGTCTCCGCTCTCTACACTGGCTTCCCAATGAACACTAAGTCAGCTTCATAGCCCCTTGAAGGCATTTAATGACTTAAGCCCAGGATACTTAAGAGATGGAAACTGTTCGACAAATCCAGCCATCAGGTCCCACAGAACTTCCTATCAGAAGGGTGACATTTGTCTGAGTGGCAGAATGAGCTTCCTTGGGGTCTGGCCTCAAGCTCTGGAATAAACCAAGACCCATCACAAACGTCACCCCAAGTGGAAGGCATGCTGCTTCAGCATGCACTTTCCACACACACACACACACACACAGTGCACATGCTTTATAGATTGCCTCTCCATAATATATATATATATATATTTGTGGCAAACTGAGCACCCTCAGTTCCCATGGGTCCTGCACTTCATGTAGTGGCAGCCAGTTGAGGCACAGTTCTTCCACCTCCCCCCTCCCCCCCACCCCCCGTGATCCTCAGCCCCTCCTATCCTGGGCCTGGGGTCCTAAGGCCCATCTGGGCAAACTTGCCCTCACTGCCTATACCTCCTAGGTGCTGTCAGTAACAGCTACTGGTCAGCTCTCCTCCACTCTTCTTCACTCTGTTCTCCTCCACACACCAAACTCTGCTCTTATCTCCACCTCCAAACACTACACCCAAACTCCACATGCTCCCTTCTGGGGACAGCAAAAGGATGGAGACAAAACCCTGTAAGAGGTGGTAGTCATGTCATTAACACACTATTTGTTATTTAGATGGTAACAGCACTACGAGCCCTGGTAGGGACCTGGACTCCATTGCACTAGGCGTGGTACAAACAGAACAAGGACAGTCTGTCTTACTACCAAAGTATAGGTGTAGAACCTAATTGCACTACTTTGACAACTATATTTGGAGTGCAACAAAGCAATGACATAGTATCAAAGCATGAATGATGCTGAACTCTCAGCCTCCAAGGGAATTTAGGGGCCAAAGGGCCATATGTGCTTTTGAAAAGAATCTAGCCCAACATCAACTCATCCCCACGCCAGAGAGTTTAACATCCTCATTTTATATCAGGCAACAGAGCTCACAACACAGAGAGAACAGGTCATGGAACCAACCTCCAAGCCCCAAGAAACTTGGGGGATTAGCAGGAGGCCATGACCGTCCACACCCCAGCAGTGTCTCCAGCTCCCTGACTACCTTGTGCATATTGAAGAGACTCTCATGGTTTCTGTGACTGGCAGCTACCCTGGAAACACCCTCAAAGAGGAATTCACAGAGCACAGTAGGCCAACACAACTAGGCTACATATTGTTGTCCTGCTCTGAGCTCTGCCTGATGTGTGAAAGGATCCTGTACATCTCTTCCCAGGCCAGACCTGCCCTAACCCACCTTCTTCTCCCAAAGCCACTTCTCTTTACCCCACCTACACAGCATCCACCTCAAGACAACACAAAGGGATGAACATGCGATGCAGGAGCTGCCTGGAGGCAGGTGTCATCCCACACAGAGAGTTAAGAGGCCCCTTCACATGTGCACCAGGCCCATTACTGATTAGCAAGAGAACTAGAAACGGAAGACTTGAATGTATGCACCTTGCTTTACAAATGTTGGATCACATTTATATTAAAGATCAGGGGGAAAGTTCAGAGAACAAGCAGAATTTGCTCCACTCCGGCTTCCCTGCAGTTTAGATGCTATGCTAAAGGCAATTGATTTTATGTGCCCATAGCTCCAGTTTAAAAGTGATCATTGGGACTAAATCCACATCTTCATATATCCTCAGTGCCCTCTTCAAACACTGATAACCTGGTTCCATGCAATACTGCATCTCCAACTACCACTCAAAACAGATTTCCTGTATTCACTTGCAATTCTTTTGTTTCTTTTTCAGTTGTGCATAAAACTAGGGCTGATGGTATTATGTGCTGGGATGTCAAGGACCTCAGTTAGCAAATCAAACAATGTTCCTGAGCACCTCAGATCAAAATTATGTATCTTTCTACCTCTTGTACCCCTCCACTCCATTTGTTTGTTTTTTAAGTTAAGATGTTCAGGGGTCTTCAGATATAGCCTTCTGAAAATTTGATCCCAGGGACAAAATCATCATAAACTCTCCCAAATTCATACTAAGCCACATGGAAAATGGGAATTTTCCCTGTAAGAAACTTCACAAAGAAAAAAACTGAAATTTTTCAACCAATTTTTTTTCTAATATTCCACAGGAGTTTTGCATTTAAAACTGAATGACAAAAATTCAATTTCAAAACAAGTTTTGTTTCTAAAAAGAAAATTTTGTTTCTATTTTTTTAATGCTTGTTTTCTTTTAATGTTTCCTCCCATTTTTTAAAAATCACTAGAGAAGATACATATATGGTGGGGAGTGGTTAGATATGTGGTAAAGTGGGGGGGGGGGAATCCATTTTGGACCATTTCCCCAAATTTCTTCAGTGGAATGACAGCTAATTGCAGTAAGGGGGGGGGGACAAGAATTTCCAAATCAATGCTCCACCTCCCAAAATAGTTTCAGTTGAAATAATTTCAGAAAAATAATTCTGCAAAGAAGTTTATTTAACCCTTTTTCCAACATTAAAAGGTATCATAATTTTTTTTTTGAACAGCTCTGTTACACCCTAAACACATGGGCAGTTTTCCAAAGTGGTTCTCACTGACTTCAGCGGAAGATGCTGTGGGCTTATAATGCTTGAAAAAATCAGATTGCTTATTTGGGTGACTAACTTCAGGTTTCGGTGTTTGAAAAAACCAAAAACATCTATGCATCTTTTTCCCCCTTTGATTGTTTTGGTTTCTTGTTAATTATTCTGAATTTATTTTATAAAGCCTAATGCAAAAAGGCACAGGGTAAAAGCCATTTATGGACAGGATGGAGTTAAAATTCATGGTAATAAATCAGCAGTCAGTCACTCACCTTTCCTCTTTTCCCAAGATTTTCAAACTGAATGTCACCAAAAGCATCAGTGGGAAGTTCCTTTGTGTGCTTCCTATAATTCCATTTTTCACTGTTATTTACTTGCATCCCTTCTATATGTTGGCTTTTGGAATAGCCACACTTACACAAGTTGTCCCTGCCAAGAAGAGTCAATAGAAAAAAGATTACTATCTTTCGCCCAGAAAGTACAAATAGTCTTTTCTTTCAGTAACTAATAACATGACAATTGAGAAGGGTGAACAGCTTTCCCATCTGTATTTTGCAAGTAGGTTGGGGTTGCATGACAGGCAACTATAATGTTACAACTTATGCTCCAATAAATAGGGTACTTTTAAGTGGGAACTTAACTTTTGTTCTTGAACAAAAGTAAACAGTTATGAAGCCTGGAAAGAAAAATGCTCAAGGCCATGAAATGTAAGCAAGTAGAAAATAGAAACTGAAGGAAACAAACTCAAGAGCTAACTACATGTACTCAATTATCAGCGTCATAGATCTACCCAAACAAAGAGTATATTTAGCTTTTTAACTCTATGTAACACTAGCAGCATTGCAGAAAGACCTCAGCTCACATATACAAAATCACACATATCAACACCTACTCGGCTCCAAATCAGAAGGGCTCTCACCTGTTTCTTGTTTAAACAATGAGGGACTTTTCACATCAATGAAATCTCTGATTGATAGCACTGCGCGTGAACCACAAACAACAAAAGGAAGAAGTGACCGGGGTCTGCATGGAGAATGAGCTAATCAAAGGCCAGAATGCTGACTGACTCTGAGCAGTGGCTCTTCAAGCCCCAGCCTGCTGTGACAGACTCTGATTGGCTGGCAGACCACAATCAGAGCTAAGCTAAGATTGGCTGGAGTGCTCCCTTGTTTCCTTGGGTGTGTCTACACTTATAAATTAAGTCGACATGCTCACGGTGTATGGCTGGCTCTGCCAGGACTGAGAAGCGGCGGGCGACTCTCCCAGCTCCCTTCTCTCCAAGACCTCCCCGGGCTTCCTGGGAGCTGGAGGGCAGCCATGTCGGCACTTGCCAATGCTCCAGCTGTTTGAGGAGGCCCAGGGGCTTCCTCAAACAGCCAGAGCGCCGTGCCAGCAATTGCCGGTGCTCCAGCTGTTTGGGGAAGCTCCCAGGCCTCCCCAAACAGCTGGAGCGCTGGCAATTGCGGGCACGGCGGCACTCCAACTGGCAGGGAGACCCCGGAGACTTCACGGCAGCTGGAGCACCGGCAATTGCTGGCACAGCTGCCCTCCATCTCCCAGGAAGCCTCCAGGGGCTTCCCGGCACGGCTGCCCTCCAGCTCCTGGGAAACCTCCGGGGGCTTCCCAGCAGCTGGGGCGCAGTCCCAGCCAGAAGGGAGCCGCAGGGCTCCGTTCTGGCCAGGACCTCTTGGGTCCAGAAAGGTGCCCACGATCCCTTCTAGGCGGACCCCCGCGGATCCCAGCAAGAAGGAAGCGGCAGCTCCCTTTTTGCCGGGACCCACTGGCTTCCTTCTCCCCAGGAACACTCGGTCCCGGCTAGAAGGGCTCCCTTCTGCCCGGGACCTGAGCAGTCCCAACCAGAAGGGAGCCAAGTGGTCCAGGGTAAAAGGGAGCTCCACGCTCCCTTCTCCCCCAGACCTCTCCGGGGCTTGCTCTCTCTTTCCTGGACCTAACTAATCAAAAGTCGAGTTAATAAGGCCCATTTTAAGTTGATTTAGGAGTCCTGTGTGGACTCTCTAAGTTGACTTAATAAGGTCGACTTAAAGTCGACTTATTTAAGTTGACCTAAATTCCTAAGTGTAGACATAGCCCCTGTGTACTGCTCATGCAGAACGCAGATACTTGCGGATCATAAGAGGATACCTGCACATCTGGAGGCCACTATTAATTATGTCTTTGGAAAAATCAAAAAGTAAAACAGCAGCTTATGGAATAATGGCATCCCATCTAATAGCATTGTGAAGTACAGCAGGACTCTACAAAGGCAACAGACCAAGTAGACTTTGAAGTGAAGACAAATAATCGCCTAGGTCTTCAGGCTGGACCCAAAAAATTAGTGAGATACCATTAGGTGAGGCTCACTTTCGAGGATATAACATACAGCAAGTCTTGTGAATGGGCTTCTCAACAACACTTCAGTTCATGAATATGACTTAGTTCTCTTACTCAAGAAATCCAAGTGTACTCCAGATAAATAAGGCTGTGAAGCTTTCATGTTGTCCTGCACATGCTTCCCTAATAGTTAAGTTCACTCTAAATGTACAGCGTAGAGAGTGCCCTGAGAAGCTACTGGGGATGAAGAATACTTTTCTCCAGGCTCTTTTCAGCATGTGTCTTGATTACTACAGCCTCCTTCTCTTTGGCTTTGGCAAATGCAATCGTGCACCATTCATATCCATCTAGAACCTTGCTGCAAAGAACATTTTTCCTGGCCTGTCACTTTGACCACAGCACCCCTCTCTTTGCATCCCTCCATTGGCTCCCCCCTTCTCTATCATACAGAGCATGAGCAGCTTGACTTCACCTTTAAGGTCCTTCATGGCCCATCCCCACCTCTTTTTGGCCCATGATACCAGACTTCACCACCTGCCTGGTTAAGTTTTCAAACAAGCACCTCTATGCTTTCATCCCATGCTGCCCTTCCTGGTGAAATCCTCCCCAAGCATAAACACCCTCAAATCTACCTCCTAATCCTTCTTCAAAAATCTTCATTTCTGTGAAACATACAAAAGCTTGAGAACAGTTAGGCCATGGATGTGCTGGGACCACAGCCTATCCTACTGACCAACATCGTCCCAGTGTTTCCTTGTACTCCTCTTTCTGTCTGTATCCATCTGTTGTCTCTTGTTTTATACTTAGACTGCTTGCTCTTTGAGAATGGGGCCATCTTTTGTTCTAGGTCTGTACAGCACTGAGCCTATCAAGACCCTTGTCCATGACAAGGGCTCTTATGTGTTTTGGTAATTAAAAAAAATAATAATAATATGGCACCTCACATCAATCCCCATTCACTTCAATGGGATGTTTGCCAGTAAAATAACATTCGATCCGATCCAAACAACACAACTGAATTTATTGTTTCCCATACGACTTGATATTGGGCCTTTCAATGATATGCAGCTAATCATTAATCCTCTGAATATGCCTTGTCCCTTGATTCCTGTTTCTCCATTCTTCTCACATCAGTTTAAGTTCCCTGTACCAAAGAGAAGTGTGCCAGCCATGAGAATGTCTGTTCCCATGTCTTTTGATACCCAGGTGGTTGTATGCAAAGCTGGCAGTTGGGAGCCATGGAATCTGCTGGTAGGGAGGGAGGATGCCGGTTGGCAGGGGTCCCCAATTTGCATGACAGTCCCAACTTTAATGTGGGATTGTGTGGCCAGGTCTGAGCGCATTTACCTAATGCACTTCCCACAGTAGACTAGATTGGACAAAGACCCAGACATTACATCTCCTCGCTCCTCCCAGCAAGATTGTTGGAGGACAGAGTAAAATCCACCATTCCACCCTTATAGGCATATCCAGAGGTTACCAGCCTCCCCAGAACATGGGGAACATGACTAGAGAAAAGAGGAGGAAAGCAATAGATTGAAGGCACTTATGGAAGGCAAAAGTGAAACTTAGAAGATGAGGGTGCACAAGGAAGAACTGGACTTGCAATCCCAAAACCCTGTTGATGACTGTTACTTCATTACATTGCCCTCAACCAGCATTACCTCATGCTCCCGTAAAGAATGAAAAGATCAGAGAATTTGCTTACTTTGACTTTGTATCTCTCGTGAAGAAGACACATTCTCTCTTCTTAAAATGTTCTTGAATGAAGCTGACCAATTCCTTTGTGGGGGCGGGGAGGGGGAGATCAGAGGAACAAGTTTTAGGTCAGGTGACTCCCAGCACTGCAAACTCTTTAAAGGCAGCACAGGTGCCTTACGCTGGTGTTTAAAGAAAAACTGCAGAAATTCATGGCAATTCATTGGTTCTCCGAGTAGCATCAGGACCCCCTTGGATGCATCAGTGAAGGAATGGGGTGGGTGATAACTAAATACTGTTACTAAGATAGAAATATTAAAATAACTTTCAACAATGGGTTTTTTAATGAATACCTACTGTTTCAGCATGTCCCATTAGGCCTTGTTTTGATCAGGAAAAAAGCATTTTTTAATAACATGGTGAGCATCAAAGCAGAGAGCTCTTGCATTGTCCGTTAAGTGCAAGCTGGGGAGAAACATTTAGAAACATTGCTTCATCTTCCTATTCGCTCCCCAAGAGCACTGTTGATTTAACCCAGCATATCCATATAGCAAGTATCCCAAACCTAGGACAACATACAGACATTCAAGGCAGCCCCCACTTCCAACACATGTAGTTAAAATAATTTTGACCACCACTCAGCACCCAAGTACAGACATGATTTAACACCTTTAGAAATGTTATGGGATCACATTTAACTGTATACACTAAAGGGTGTGTAAAAATCGTATCACCAACATTCTTTCCTCCCCCCACAACCCCTACCAAAGGAGATGCCTGTTCCACTTGCCATTTCTGTATGGCACATCATGTGCTATACAGCACAATCTCCCAGCAGGATAACTCTCTCAAGTCAGACCCCTGTGGAATCCAGTGTCTCCAGATCATTTTAACGTAATTTCTAATTCTAATTGAATAATTGAACTCTGCTAAATTAAACACACCAAGTGTTTAACACTGCAATAGACCTTGCCTTAGCTAGACTAGAAGCTCGCCGGTATGTAGCCATTTCTAGGGAAATGTGAAATATTTTGCACCTAATGTGCCTCCACATGGGAGCTTCCTAGCTCATTATTAAATGCTTTTATTGTAGCTGAGACACATTGGTTTAGGAGTAGAATGTGGCCTGCACTGTGCTGGCTCCAGGCATGGAAGGAGAGACAGATTGCACCTCTCCTTCTTATGCTCCCGCATGGCCTCCTCTGGCCTTAGGTGCAGGCATTTATACCTGCTACTAAATCTGTGGGAAGAGCGCCAGCAGGACCTCGCCCTTGTCCTCTCCCCATCCCAGTCACACACACACACATCCCAGCCAGGATGAGGGATGTAGTGGTTTAGTACTAATATGGACCAGTAGCAAATTTACTTCCCACCTAGAACAAGAGGATGGGAGTCGCATGATTATATAGTACAGCTTCTTCCCTGGCACTGCTCCTGGGTGGTGCACACACAGGACCTGTAGCAGGTTACTTGCCCTTGCAAATAGATAAAATATAACATATATATTTTATAGCATTCTGTGACACTGATCCACATTTACAGTAGCTTTAGAGACCATTGGGTATAGAATACAATCATATTTTTCTTTAAGGAAAAAGTGCTGACAGTCCCTTGTGTGCGTGTGCATATGTGTCTCTCTCTTCTTGTGCATGAGGCTCTTATTCATAATTGTCACTGTGGCACTACAAAGGGATACTACACCAATGCAGGCACCTTGGAAACGCTTTGCACCAATTACTTACACTGTCATTGCACAACACATCTGTGCTGCGAGATATGCTCGAGTAAAGAACTTCTGAACCTTCCAAAGTGCCATTTCTTCTGTTTCTCATGGTGCCCAAGCAAACCTAAAGCGGCATCCACCAGCCTACAGAGAGAGAGAAAGATTTTTGGGAAGAGCATTAATGTTTGCTTCCTCCCCTACCACCTCCCCATAGTGCACGAAAAAATTGCTATCACACCTGCTACTTTAGGTTTCATCCTAATCCTATAGCTTTGTTATTCTAGTTGGGTTTTGGAATATGAAATACAATGTCTAAACCCCAAAAATATCCCTGATGCCAGAGTATTGAGAAATACAGTTTTTCCTCCCAGAATTGATTTAACACCTGTAGGCCTAGGGAGTGTATAATATATTCCATATTACAATAAAAGCAGAGTCCCTTAAATTTGGACAGCCTTGTAGTAATTCACAGAACATGGTGTGTAATGGTCACAAAAGAGATTGAAGCCCTATTGGGCCACTATGCACTGTACATACAAACAGAAAAAGAAAAGTTGTTGCACCAAAGGGTTTCCTCTCTAACCAGACAAAAGGAAGGAAGTATTTCCACAGTATTCTGACAAGAACATCCTTTCTCACCTAGGTTTTTGACAGTCTTCTCTGATCTCTACAGTGAAAAGATATTTCATGGTCTTATTCTAGTCTCCCTTCATCAAAAATATTACATTAATATGGCACACCTCAGCATAATTTGCAATCTAGTCAGAAGAACCTGTAACTGCAATAGCAAGCGGCTTTGAAGTTAGAATAAAGGCATAGTGGCACACAGCTGGAGTGAGACCGTTGGAATGGTAGATGGGATGTGTTCAAGGCTCCCCAGAACAGATCTCTAATTAGAACTTCGCTAAGCTACTTTCAGGAATAAGAACTCGGTACCAATGGCACTGAGCATATTTGATCCAGATCCAGCTCAATTTAAGTTGCAAGTATCTAAATTATTTCTACGGCTCTTAGTATTTTTAAATGAAATATTTCTTCCTTCTAAAAAGAAGCTGGTCTTGTAGTTAAGGCACTGGATTGGAACTCAGAGGATCCACGTTCAATTCCCAGTTTCGATACTAATTTCAAGTGTGATCTTGAGTGCCTTAATCTTTCTGCTCCTCAGTCCATAAAATGGGGCTAATATTACTTCCTTTTCACACCATTGAAGTGCAAGATGTTTGGGGCAGGGACCGTACACTCATCTGGTGTATGGAGAGCATCCAGCACAATGAGGTCACATAGCATGGCTATATTGCAAATAATACACACTCAGTTCTGTCTGAGATAAGTCATGTGACTTGTGGTGACTGGAAACTGGCAAGTGATTTATTCATGAATCTGGAGAGAAAAAACTGCAGTGAATGCAGTAAGATTGCCTGGAAATACAGTTTCGGAACAAAAGGCAAACGCCCCCAAAAGGCGATAAAGCAGCTAGTGCAAGAGACGTACCATCAGGTGTTATTTATAGTGTGCTTCTTCTTAATGAATGTTTAGCCAATATTTACTGCTCTGTTGTTTGTTAGAAAATATTTCATATCGATCTTCACTGTGGACCAAATGCATATCCCAGTCATGTTGGTGGTAACCCACAATATTACTCCATAATGTCACTGGTATAACCGAGACCACAGTCTGATCTGGCATCTGTAACGTGTTCCTTGGTGTCATCCCATGAGAATTACATCTCTTGACATTAAATGTCTAAAGCAATCTCAGTTCCCAGAAATTTTCCATCAACCTCTCAGTAGCTATTATCAAAAATAACACCATGGCCTGTGTCCCATCATTGCAAATACTTTATATATGCTTTGTAGCAGCACTGTTGATGATAAACTCTGCATAATTACTTGGCTGCCTGTCCTATGGGCTCTACAGGTGTTCCATTACAAGCCAATATTACTGAGTTAATGGAGTCAAAGCGGTCCCAAAATAGAACAATCCTTCAATCTAGACGTCATTTTTCTCCTCAGTGTGTTTCCTCATTTCAAGAACTGCTGGAAAGGGATTCTAGTTAGCATTCCCATAGCAACAGAAGAACTATTCCAGCCACATTAGAATATTGCAGAATTTTGCCAGTTGGATTATGGCATTCTGGTGCTAGCCAATTGATAGACCTCACTTACCGAATGTGTCAAAGTAGGAAGACCACAAAGATGACCTACAAAAGGGATGAGGACTGGAGACAAAGTCAGGTTAGGCACTTTATGATGTATAAGGAAGGCTTGGTTAAATGTCAAAAAGAAGGGTGTTTTTCAGCTTTTTCTGTAATATATTAAATCATGTCTAATGTTGGTCTACTCTGTGCATATCCAGTTTATTGAAATTATGACAACTCAAGACTTTGAAAGCTGAAAAATTTAGATGTGATGAAATTTTTAACCAGACTCTTTAAAAATCTCTTTCAGTTAACATGTATTTCACTAGTGAATGCTTGAAAGAACATCCCTCACTCCATGCTTTCAAGGAAGCTGTGAACTCATCACAAATCTGAAGACATAAGAAAATCAACCTACATAATCAAGGAAGACCTGACTTCAAGTTCCTGTTATTTTTAGGGGGGAAAAAAAAAAGGCAGAAAAACTATACACCCACAATGAAGAAAAAAAAAGCGTGGAGGGGGGATGAGGGGGGGACGACAAATTTCAAGTTATGTTTAAGTTAACACTAGCATGTGGAATCTGCTTTTGTCACATGACACAAAACCAGGATACAGCCTATAAATCTGACAACCTGCCACATTCAGACCTTACACAGCAGCAAAAACCACCTTTTCAATTCTTTATGAAAGTCACCCTGGCCCAAATTATAGCCCGGGCACAGATTCCTCGTGCATTAACCAGAGACCACATTTCCTACATATGCTTTCATCGGGGTTCAAGGACGATCTTTTCCTCTTCCACCCTATCAACTCTGCAGAAACAGCCAACAATTCATCCTCCAGAGCTGAGGGCACTGGTGAATTCTCCATAGTCCTGACAACTAGCTGCAATACAACCAGGCTGTCAAGAATTCTCTCATTGTCAGTCACTTCTCCCCATACCATCACTACTCCCGAATAGAAAAAGAAAAAATGTTCAGTTGCAAACAGCACAAAAATTCCACTGATGTGCAATTGTCAGGTGGGTCATCAGATACAGAACTGCTTTTGTTTCCCCAAGAAGAGTCTCTCCACACAACCAAGATCTTCCAGCAGTATCCATCACCTCACTGTGAGTCTGAACATAGCCAATCAAGACGGTGAAAATAATAGCAAAACTTCAATGGGAGCAATCTCTGATGTTGGGTGCATGTTATTCAGGAGGCAGAAGTATGTTCTGGAGCAATGAGCACCTGTTTTTAAAAGTTCATCCAGGCATTCTTTTCACTGAGAAGCCCTGTCACCTCCTATCCTTGGAGCAGGGCTTTGAAATTTGGCAGCAGTTGCTCTGGTGTCAGGAATAGGTTCTTTGCTAGCCCCAACAAAGTAACAGTTCACACCTGTGCAGTGGAAGCTTGTTAGACTTTGGCAGCTAAATTCTCTGCAGATTCCATCTGTACCAAGCCCATTCCATCCCAGGACTACAGGAGCTAAGCAGCTTTTAAGCTATCCAGTGACTATTTCTCTTAGCTGCCAAGGGCCACTGTGGCACCAGGCCCTGAAATGGAGATCAGGGAGCCCATCTACCCTGTGCTCTGAGTGCCCACAGCATTTATGCCCAGGAGGAGCCATCAACCCGAACAAGCAGGGAGCTGGCAGAGGCTGTGGAGGCACATGGGGGCAGCCAGGTACACAATCCCTGGAAACACTCTCTTGCAGAACCTGCAGAGAACCAACAAGTCCCACCCTTCCGTGTGTCTCCACTGCCTAGTGAACGAACAGCTGTGAAATCCCCTGGCAACTTGTGTTACCCACCTTTCTTGGTTGATCCAAACACAGGGTAACATCTAGTTACTAATATCAATTGCGCCATTAGCTCAACGGACATAGGACTGTGCTGAGGGTTTAATAGTTCCTCTAAACATTCCAGTGGTGAGGATGACCCATGGGGAGGGTTGAATTATTCCACAGGTGCAACATGTTTAGTGTGGTTTTGTAAATCTAGGAAGTTACATACAAACGTATATGCCAGGGATGGCCAAACTTACTGACCCTTTCTCTCCTCCCAACCTCCCAAGGGCCTCCTCCTAATAAGCAAAATCCCCTAGCCCCATCACCCTGCTGCAGGGCAGAAGTTCTGAGTTCCCAGACCCAGGCTAGTGAGAACATAGAGGGCTCTGTGAGCCGCACTAACGGTAAAGGTGCTTCATGCAGTTTACGAGCCACAGTTTGGCCACTCCAGAGCTATACCAAACCAATGGTTAGTTTTCCAAAGTCAAGCAATCGAAAGTATGGAAAAGCTAGAATTAAGGTTGTCTATTCAACTTTCCTTCTACCCCCTTGGGTGTATGCAACATATTAGATTCTTATTGCATGAATGCCTGCTTTCCCACAGGCCTCTTGTCTTATTCAGTGCACAGGATGGATCTGCTTTGGGGAGGAAGTGGGGTCATGCAGAGAATGTGTCTATTGCTTTTAGGGCCCTGGCCTCATTTTAGGGCCCTGGCCTCACGGGACATATCAGGGCTGTGCAATGAAGGCGCCTTGCCTGATAGACTGTCTCATCTATTGCAGACAATAGAAAGTGTGTTGTGAATGAGGCAGGGAACTGCAGGAAGAGAAAGGAATGCTTCATGGCTAAGATATTTGAAAGTCACCCTGGAGTACTGGGTTCTGTCTCTGCCAGGAACTTCTTGCGTGATGTGAACAAGTCTTTTAAATCAAACATTATCACGAGTGGCCACTAAGTGTGGGTTCCTTATTGGCTAGGCAGGCACCCATCTTGACACTGAGGTGAGATTTGTAGACATTTCTGAGCACAGAAGTTAATGGGAGCTGTAGATTGAAATAGGAAGTACTATAAAATGCTACATACTCTGAAAACTAGGTCCAGTACTTCTCAAACCAGACACCGAAATGTCTAGACATGCTGTCTTTCATCTCTGTGCCTTAGTTCCTTACCAATAAAATGGAGATACCTCTCTTCCTCGCTTTGTTAAGCACTCAGTTATTACGGTGAGGAGTGCCATGGGAAATCCCAGGAGAAAAATTAATTATTCTCAATTCAGTGTAAGGTTTGGTGGTGCCCAGTAAATAGAGTATGAGGCCAACACACAGAATGACGAAAATAAAAAGAAATATTCAATAGCTACCAATTCGGCAAGCATTATACATCCTGTGCACTGAATGAGACAGCAATCTTGTGGAAAAAATATTATACAATCATGTAATCTGTTGTAATGCAGGTGAACATGAGGGCCAAATTCAGGTTGCACAGGTAAATTCTGACATTTCCTAACTTCTGAAGTCTTGACTGTGCAACCTACAGTTGTTTTAGTGCGGGGGGGGTTGCATGTAATATATACAAATTTCTTCATGTCACTCACATTTCACCCAATATTTCACATTTATGGGTGTTCTTTGTCTGGGAGATAACCTCTTTCAAGCCACAGCTTGGAACTATCATGGCCACATCCTGTTCCCAGTTACTAGTGTAAAATCCAGAGTTGTTACTTCTCTAGTTACTCTGGTGTATTAACAGTCATTTAAATGGGATTTTCCCATTTGCCAAAATATTATTTTTACTCTGACATTTTCAAGCACATAAGAATTATATAAAAGACATGGCAAAATAGCTATCTAGGGGAAGTTGTGTCAAAAATATTGACCACCAAAAGTCATGTGACCAGTATATAATTATACCAGGGCTGAAGTTTTACTTGAGTGAAGCTGGCAGGACTGGCCATTGACTTCCAACTCACAACCCTGTAAGCAAAGGCTTTTAACTTGAAAGAATTTCCTTTCAGGGGAAAGCTTTCCTCAAAGCTACATTTCAAGGTAAAAACTCCACAGGGAGAAATGCATTTTCAGCTGTATTTATACGATAAATTTATTAAGCAAACCAACATATAAAACTCAGCCAATAAGTCTAACACCTAGAGAGGTGACCATGAACATAACTGCATTTTAAAAAGTTAAATGGAATCTAAAGCTTTAAATTATTCATTCAACACTTGATAGGATTTCAATTTTCTCTTTCTCTCTCTGCTTTTGTAAATAATTTAGAAGATTCACCATGCTATCACAAAACTAAAGAAAGTTTGAGAGGTGCAGAGAATCAGTGTAAACACTGTGCTCTATCTTTAATTTAGATTTTAAAGAGTTCTCATTTCACTTAAAGAGCTTGTGAGAAAAATGTAGCAGCTAGCTAATTAGGGATAGCTCATGTCAGGTGCGCAATATACATAATCCTTTTCAGTTAGAAATAAATGTATTGCACACATTTCAATTGTATAGAATGACATTTTAGTCCATGAGAATATATTTTGTCTGAAGCAATAGATTACTTCCATTTTTTTTAAATACAGTGTATGTAAAATGTTTATGGAAAAAGCACTGGCTTTTTACAGCATGGGCTATTCCATTATAGTTTAACCTTCTTAACCAGCAAATCTGAAAAGTATCACACCGTCAGCTAACTACGAGAATAATCTTAACCATAAAAACATTACTTTGAATTCCACAGCAGCTCCAGCAATCAAATATATTCCAGTGAAGTCTTTGGAGCTCGAGCTAAATGAAGCAACTAGAAATTGTAATTACATATTTTAAAAACTACTTTTAAAAGCCTCTAATTCTTACCATCAGCTTTTTAAACTATTTTCTAAACTGAGCTGTACTTGGCCCCAATTTAAATAAGAAAAGCTTCAATGTGAAAAAATGTTTTTCAGAGTTCAGTGTATTCTTCTTATGCTAATTTGCATCATCAGTTTTATCATGCCACTTAGTTCAAAAAGCAAAGCTTACGACCAGGAAAGAAGGAAAAAAAAAAAGGTTACTACGTGCATTTCCTAAACTGCTGCTGACTCTTCTTCACACTTCAAAAGGCACATACTGCATTTGTTGAAAATCAAATCCTAATGACATACCAGTGTCGAGTTCTCAGCCAAAATCTCCTGAATGTTTGCCCCAGCAATCTTGTTGCACACAATAGTTTTCAAGAGGAAGGGTGTGATGTATTTCACTGTTTCAAGCCCCACCTTTTTTCATCTATGTCATTTTCCCTTTTAAGGGGGGTGAAGGGAATATGAAAAGGTCAGGACACAGAAAGCAAGCAAGATTATTCAGTAATTGATAATGAGTAAGAAATGAATAATTGCAGCCGAATATTCATGAACTCTGTTCAAATAACACTGCAAGGGTTCCACTCTGCAGTATGGCTATCAATTTCCACTGTACATTGAAGAAGGCAATTTAATTTTTTACAATTAGTAGCACTATTAGAAAGCCACAAAAGCAATAGAAAATGTTAATTATGGAAACCAATTGTCTGTATTAACTAATATCTTTCTTGATGTAACAATTTTATTTTTTAAATAAATCTGATAAAAATCCTTATGAGAATGCTATTGAAATTTTATTGCCAAGGACTCAGAGCTCAAAAACAAATTTACTCCACCTTTCATAGATTTTTTTTTTAAAAAAAAACCCAAAAACTTCAAGCCTTCTGAGATTTTTTTGAGACAGACTACTCCATTAAAATGAATGAAACTGCATTGATTTTTGAAGGCTAAATTAGCCACCTCATTTTGAGTATCTGTTTACAGGGATCACAACATGTAATTCCTGAAGATAGCTGCAAACAGGCTTAATCACAATTTGAGTCCTAACCTTCTCAGCCTTGTTTACTGGGAAACTACGCCGCACTGAACTGGATGCAAATATTGCAGGAAGCATGGTTATTTGTCGTAGGTCTGTTGTACTGAAGTAGATATGCTACTACAGTACTGGGAGCAATAGAAGTACCAATCTGAGGCAATGTTGTTTGGAGTGTGTCAGACACAAAAGAAGTGTTTGATTTAACACAATTTTACTGTCATCTTCTGCTACACCAGTGCAGTGAGTTGTCAGTCCATATTAAAGCCAAAGGCCAGGACACTGCGGAGCATAGTTTCCTCACAATCATTGGTCCTCATTTCTGCACTGAGTGGGACCACACGTGTGAAGCTCTGAACTAGTCCACATTAAGCTAAGAGCAAGAAAAGAAGGACAGACTCACAAACACATGCATTTAGTAATCCTTGGTAAGACAGACCTCAGGCAAAGCAGGGAGTTTATAATGTAGGACAGGCAAAAAGTAACAGAGCTGTCTGAACTCTTTGGAATCCAGTTTACTTGAACCACATGAGCCTCAAAATAAAGTGGGAAGATAGCTGCACTAATATCAGTGTCCTCATGGAGGCCAACATCTTCTGTGTTGAGGCCATGATTATCTAGCTCCAGTTAAGGTAGAGTAGGCACTGCATGCATATGCCTGATGCACCCCTACCAAAACAATTGTATGCCCAACAAACCAAAGGAGAAGGGAACTGGAGAAGTCAAAATAAAGGCTTTAAAGACACCCTCAAGCCAGACATCAGGAGCTGTGGCATCAACATCACACACTGGGAGACAATAGCCCAAGACAGGCTATCTGGCAAAGACTCATCAGAAGGAATGACCACTTCTAAGGAAAAAAAAGAAAGAATGGACAACAGTCATGCAGGAATCATGGCCCAACTCTGCCTTCCAACACCACCTTCAACATCTGCCAATGAGTCTGTGGCTAAGGAATCAGACTCCTCGGTCACTGAAGAACCCATATAAAATAAAACCCATGCAAGAGATCATCCTCTACTTTCAAGAGCTTGGTCATGACAGAATTGGCTACAGGCTTTGCCTTCATTGTAAGATATTGGCTATCAATTGATCTGGGAGTAAGTGAGTGTCTCTTTTAGGGTGAGCAGATAGCAAGTGTGAAAAATCAGGACAGGGTGTGGGGATAATAGGTGCCTATGTAAGTCAAAGCCCCAAATATCAGGACTATCCCTATAAAATCAGGACATCTGCTCACCCTACTTGGGACATGAAGCAACCTAAATGTGGTGTAATTTTTAGTATAAGTAACCACTTATCACTAAGCCCAGTTTGTCTGGGTGGCAAGGTAGACTGGAGGGTCTAAGAGGACTATATGTGACTCCATGGTGAGTTGCTTCCTGTGATCCAGGAGTGTGTATTTGTTACTGGGTTGGTGAAATCTAATTATAGAACATACCACCAGTTTGAGTTTTCTGCCCTATTTTTGACAGTCTGCCCTAAGGCAGGCACTCACAGTCATGAGCCCCTTCAGACATTGACAACTTCCCAATTGCAATCTAGACATACCCTGAGC
>ML685877.1:734908-810189 GCA_007922175.1 Pelusios castaneus
CAGGTTGCTGTATGATTACATAAGAGTCAAGGCTATGAGGTGCTCAGATAACACAGTAGTGAGGACCAATGATCATGAGGAAACTACACTCCAATCACCTCCTAACATAATCGCTCCATAAAGATTTTAAACAACAAAATCAAACCAAAAGTAAAGGCTACAGAACTCTTTTGACACCTGTCCCCATCACATTATTTGCCTTACTCTTTGGCCTGTCAATTTCGATAGCAAGCTCTTCTGGGCAGGAAATGTCACTTATTCTTGTATTGTACGTGGCACATTGGTATCCCATTCTCAGGTGGCCCCATGCACTATTACGCTAAACCGGATCAATTAGGTTATACATATATAAAAAAATATACTTTTGTCTTTACTACACAGATTCCTAACCCTGAAAGCCCAAGATGCTCTGTAATACAAGACTTATTATGCTGATTTAAATAAACCAAATGTAAAAAGACTCCCCCAAAAGCAATTTTATCTTGTTGCAAGAACCGTAGTTGTAACCAAAAAAAAAAAAAAACCCCTGAAACTGGGCATTTTTCTATGTCGCCTATGCTCAGGCTCCAGTCTTCTGGCACTTCAGCTCATAACCATAGAAGAAAACAGCCACTTTAGTTCATTAAAAATGCACACAATTTCAGCTAATTTGCCATCTATAACCTGCTTCCTATATGCCCTTTTATAGCTGCAAGCAATAATGACCCATTTCTTCCCCTTTCATCCCAACTTTTTGTAACTTGTCAGCTTAAGAGGTAATAACTTGTGTGACCTCTGACCACTTGTGTGGTAACAAAGAACAACTAAAACAATCCCTTCATAATCACTGGGGACAACATCTGTTTCACCTTGTCTCCAAGCTCAGACGCTCCTCTGGGGGAGAAAACCACAATCCAGTATAACAATGAAAAAAAGATAACAGGTGAAGATGTGTAGGAAAGTACTTAGCACTTATCTAAGCACTTTTCAAGCAATGTGCCTTGCAGACATTATTGGAGTGACCTTCACAACACAAGGTAAGTAATGGCTGTTTTCCCCATCTACCCTCATTTCAATTGCAACTCATTTCTGCCTTGGGGCCTAGGGCTCATTACTTAAATTTTCAGTCTTCTCAGCAATGGCGACAAGATAGGGCTATATATAGGTTCAATTCTGAGAAGCACTTCATAGTTCCTCTCCCAGGAAAGGTGTTTAAAACAGCATAGCTGAGGGAAATACACTAATGGGCCAAAACCCTGGCTGGGGTGATTTAGTGGGAGTTGTCCTGCTTTTTAGCAGGGAGTTGGACTAGATGACCTCGTGAGGTCCCTTCCAACCCTATTATTCTATGATTCTATGAAAACAAAGGGTAGGCCAGGTGGAGCCATATTGGAATGGTCACGTGGTTTATCTCCTGGCACCTTAGGGGAAAGGCAGTCACTGGCAGCTCCTAGTATAGACTCCCCCAGCTCTACTCTCCAGTTGATAATTTCCAGAGGGGTAGCCGTGTTAGTCTGCATACAGCAAAAACGAGAGTCCTGTGGCACCTTAAAGACTAACAAATTTCCTCAGGCATAGGCTTTCATGAGCTCCAACCCACTTTGTCAGATGCATGAAGTGGAAACTACGGATGAGAGATATATACACATGCCAGGGGGAAGGAGGGCAAGTGTTAGCCAAGTCAGTTCAGTTAGGGTAGATGAGGCCCATTCACATCAGTTGATTACAAGGTGAGAATGTGTGAACAGAGACAATTACTTTTTGTAATGTGTTAATCATTCCAGGTTCCTATTCAGACTCAGTCTGATTGTGTCAAGTTTGCAAATCAGTTCCAGCTCTGCAATTTCATGCTGAAGTCTGCTTTTGAAGTTTTTCTGTGGGAGTATGGCAACTTTCAAGCCTCCTACTGAGTGTCCAGGGAGATTGAAGTGTTCTCCTACTGGTTTATGGATGTTGCCATTTCTGATGTCCAATTTGTGTCCATTTATTCTTTGGCGTAAGGACAGTCCGGTTTGGTCAATGTACATGGCAGAGAGGCATTGGAACATGATGGCATATACCACATTAGTGGATGTGAAAGTGAATGAGCTCCTGATAGTGTGGGTGATGTGGTTGGGACCTGTGATGATATCACTGGAGTTAATGGGTGGGCAGAGCTGGCAACGGGGTTTGTTGCAGGGATAGGTTCCTGGCTTAGTGTTCTTGCTGTATGGTGTTCGGTTGCTGGTGAGTATTTGCTTCAGATTGGGGGGCTGTCTGTAAGCAAAGATAGGCCTGCCTCCCAAGGCTTGAGAGAGTGTCGGAACATGTTCTAGGATAGGTTGTAGGTCTCTGATGATATGCTGGAGGGATCTCCAGCTGATGTCCAGCAAACAGTAGAGCATTTACAATCATTAAAGGATGTTCTCAGATAGGTCTATATAGTGTAATTGCCATGCATACATCAACAGCCAAACAATTAATATCAATAAATAAATAAACAAATAACTATCATTAAAACAGTCCACCAAACAAAAGATACCTCATCCCACTGCACCTAACCACCCTGCAGAAACCATCCCAGAAGCCCTACCAGATGTCTTGTTTTTGCAAGGAAAGATCAACAATTTGGATTAGTCGGAATCAAAAGGTGGGAGAAAGAATATCGGAGAGACAAGTGGCCCTTCCACAGTCTGTGTCTCAGCATGTGCCTACTCCAGAGTTGGAAGTATAATTTCGCATTCAGATACAGATACTCTTCCTAGTTGTTAGCAAATTAGTGTGCTAAGAGTAGCAGCATACCCATGGTTATGGGGATTGCCAGTTGGGCTAGCCAACCCAAGTATTTATGGAGTTGTTTCAGAAGAGACTGTATTTAGGGTGGCTAACCCATCCCATCACCTATACAGCTGTGACTACAGTGCTATTTTTAGCCCACTAGCTTGATCAAAACTAGCATCTGTAGCTCTATCCAAACTGGAAATGACACCTCCAGCTCCAGTGTAGAGGTGGTACCCATACCCAGAGTATGCGTGTGTTGGAGGAAAGGAGATCCAAACTCAAGGAGACTAGTGGGAGATCAGTGCAGGTCATGGGATACGGGTGCCATTGCACCCAGCAAGATAATTGCTGTTGCATTCTGCACCAACTTCAATGGTTGAAAATAACATTATGCTGGAGTTTAATGCAGAGCACATTACAGTATCTAATCAGAGGGGACAGAAGTGTGGGTAAGAAAAGTAAAGCCTGCATCCAAAGGCAGCTTGTCAGCCCAGGAAAACAAGGCAACAGCCCAAATCAAGAACTCCCAAAAGCTACAGGATACACTTCCTGGGTTCTTTTATTATTTAAGTGATAAATACATACAGGTGTAAGGACAAATTGTGATTTGATGTGAATGTCCCAATTCATTCTCTCCAATAACACAATGCAAGGCCAGAAAGTTCAGTGAATGTAGTGCTGAGTGAATCTCGAGATGGCTAATAGTGCCTCAAAAGACTGCCTTCTTACCGTGGCAATTTATCATGCCACTTTATAAGAGCCTTGCTGTGGCTCTCACTGCTTGGTGAAGCCACAACTGTATTGTAGCAGTTAAGCCCAAGCTACAGGAGATTTTCAGGGGACAGGGATGGGGCCTGTGCTTTTCTAGTCTCCTCCCACATGCGGCAGGCCAGGAGTGTGTGCACAAACAGCTGCCTCTAAAATCACCTCATCTTCCACCCACACCAGCCCCAACAGCAGCTCCAAATCGCAATTCTATCTGCTGCTTCCTCATGGTAAAGGAGGACTCTTTTAAAAGCTCTTACATTATACATGCGGCAGGGGAGGAAATAACTGTTTTGTGATTTATGTCTCACTTGTCAAAACAATCACAAGTTACACTGGCCTTATCTGAGAAAAATTCTCCCCAAAACTCTCATGTAGAGCCTTTCTGGTCACTGCTCTGCTATGACTATCTAACAGCTGCTGTGCCAAAACCATGCCCAACGTTACCAGGAGTAGACACGTTTCCTCAGAGAGGCCGTTATTACCTTATGTTGGAGATTGCAGGTTACGGAGTTCCTTGTGGTATCCTTTGGGAAATATCCAAAATTAAAATGGTGTCTTCTAAAGAAAAGCCAACTTGGTTTGATGTTCCACAAGTCAGCTGAGCTTCCCAATAAAGGTTAGTTGGTAACGGCAATTAATTGTCAAGAAAATAAACTGGTGAGGTTATTAGATTCATGGATTGAAATTGCTATAGAATGGAGAGAAGTCAATGTTCCGCATTCAACAGATGGTTAACGGGAACATGTAAAGTCCTGTCTATGGAAAAAGAGCTTCATTATCAACATCTTCTACATCAAGGACTGGCTTCTCACCAGTCACTGCTAGACAATGCATACCACTGGAGAAGAATGGTGCTGTGGTTAAGGCACTAGATTATGCTTCCATTCCCATCTGTAAAATGACAATACTATTTCCCTATCTCCCAGGGATGTTACACAAGAAAATGTATTCATGTGCGTGAGGTGCTAAGATACCAAACTAACAAATTTCTCTACCAAAATTTTCTGTTCAAGAAAAAAGTAAAAATTAATGAAGATAAAATCTACTAAGCAGCTAGCTATGTTTTGCTCATCTCTTAGGTTGTCCACTGGCCCATTTTGCTGGTCCATTATTCATCGCAGCTTTCACTGAACATGAAAACAGTTCCATGAAGGGATATGCATTTTTACCTTTTGAAAATAATGAAGTTCCAAACTGAACTTTGAAAAGGAAGAGATGTGTCCTACTGTCTATCTTGCTGGGGGTTTTTTTTCAGAAGTATTTTGATTCCATTTTAACAACATATAGTCCTAACTGCAAGACCACAAACAACAGGAATAAGGACTCAGAGCAAAGGGGATCAGTGCTTTCTATAATTTGCATGTAAGCCCAGAATGTACTATGGTCAACTTTCAGTGTGAAATATTAATCAGTGTTAAGAACAGAATGCTACTTTAGAAAGGATTTTGTTTCCCCTCTCAAAAAAATAGGGAACAAAAAAAAAATCAAAAAATATAAAAACCATTAGAAAATAATCAGTGTAACTTTCTATGTTGAAAATTAAACATTTAGGGTACCATTTGCCGCAGTGACTAAAAATTCTGAATGCTTCAGTTTGACATCTTTTAAGATGTCACCATTTTCAGAAGACGCAGAGTCTCCCTTTGAAATTCCAGCCCCATTAAGGTGTCTCAAGTTGGGCACCCAACATCAATAGTCACTTCTCAAAGTCTTGGCTTCCAAGGCTTGATCCGGCGTCCATGGCTTCACTAGTGCAAAATCATGAGCTTCAGTTTGCCCTAACTCCAGTGGAATTGGTCCTGATTTATACTGGTGTAAGAGATCAGACCCCAACTAATAGTATTTAGCCATAACAATCAAATTGGTGCTCAGCAGAAACAAGAAATTCTTCATATTTAAGTTGCACATTAACAGAGCTCTCAACAGGTTTAGTGATGTATGTTTTTTAGATACCAAAATAGATGACTAAATCAAAGTGTCATCTGTTGCAATGGATGTTACACACCGATCCTAACTTATTTCAGGTATGCCACAGCCATTCCACTGGCATCAATGCGAGTCAGACTGGATGCATATGATGCAAACATCAGAAATTACTCTTAATATTATTAAAGCAAAATTTACAGTAAGGACCTTGCTACAATATCGTAAGTAGCTTGCATGCATGGTAAGTAACTAACATAACCCTTTCACCAGAACATTACTAGGATACAGTCAATTAAGGTAAACCTTGTTATAAATGATACATGGCAGAGAATAGTGTTTTCCATCATGTCTTTCATTTACTAATGTGTAGAATTTAGTATTTTATCAGGCTCTAGCTAGTGGAGTCTCTGTACTTTAAAGTCTTTAAATCATGATTTGAGGACTTTAAGTCAGTCACAAATTAGAGGTTTATTACAGGAGTGGGGTGATGAGGGTCTATGTTGTGTTTTGTGCAGGAGGTCAGACTCGATGATCATATTGGTCCCTTCTGACCTTAGAGTCTATGATGAGCTCAAAATGAAGCAGTATAGCACATAAACACACACAAAGAGAACTAACTGATATTTAGAAACAAGGAAGTGTTTTAGAATGGCTTCCACAGATGAAAATTAATTGAATAAAACGCAAATGGCTATAGAGCAATATGTTTATGTATTTTAGCGAAGAGAAATATAACTATACTACAGCATTATGTCAATATCAGACTCCTTACCAACTACAAAAATTTTCCCTGTACTAAACATTTGATTCAAATTATTACTTATATTACTTCTCTTCAGTTGTTTTCTCTGTTCTTTCAAGAGGAACATCCATGTTAGTGGACTCATTTTTCCTGTGAAAATAATTAGGATCTCTTTCACAGAAAGAATAATTGACAAGACAGAATGTCTTCCACCCCATAACTTTGTACAAACTCTCATCATTTATTTGTATTACTGTAGCACCTAGGAGCTACACTGAAGTCAGTGAGGGAGTGGTCTATCCAAAACCAATTGACATAAATGGGGCTAATCCTACATGGATTATCCTTTGAATGTAATCCTCTGTTTAGAGAAAAGCATATTATCTCAATCTGCATTGATCATCATTAATAGTAGAAACACGAGGGACCTACTTTGTTCCTTTATAGATATATTGCGTCTCAGCAGTCGGTTTCTCTCAAGCAAAAAAGGAAAAAATCCCTGTGCCTTGTTTTACACGGTCATCACACATAACACCAGAGTGCCAGACATACAACCACAGCATTCCAGTGCCATGCGCTGCATTACTCACCTAATGGGGTCACGAGCAGAAACAGAACCCACCCCACCCCAAAAAAGTGTTGCTCCCCAGCCAATAGCACCTGTCTCAAATCACAGTTGGATATGATCCACTGAAGTCTCTTGACAAGAATATGAGAGTGGGTTCTGTGCCTCACCTCTTTTTTCATGCCCATGCAAAGTCTTTCCTCTGTCCATAACCCTGATCAGAATTCATTGCAACTTTCAGACCTGTGAATTGTCAGAGTTCCGTTTTTTTTCAGTCATTCATGTATTATTTTCTGTTGTCAACTATGATGTCTAATTACTGGCTGCCTTCCAGATATATACACACTGTCAAAGATGCGAAGCAGCTTTAGACTATTCCAGAGTGGGAAATTACGGAAAGAGACAATGGCTCATTCTGCTGGCACTGCCTTGAAGAACTGCACCTACTCAACACATTAGCAAGAAAAAGACAGTATGTTAAAAGAGGGCAGATAAGGGAACTGATGAACAAGGAATTGTAATATATACTATGTATCTTGAGTCCTTGGCATCATGCCAGGCCAGGTGCTTTTAATGGTAGGCCTGTATCAAATGCATGGAGTTGCAAAATCTTAACTAGCAGAAATTAGCAATGGAGAGAAGCAGGGAAGTCCAACAGCAGAAGCAAAGCATTAGGTGCCAAGACAAACCATTCTACTCGGGGCTCTGCCAGAGGCTCATAGATTATGAGTCAGGAGGCTGCCTGTGCCTCTTTTCCCAGGTGTGAACAAGGAGTAGCAAAATGACTGCAAAGTGCTTTGGAATCTCAGCTGGAAGGCAAAATCGGAAGGGCCATGTATTAACCCTCATTGTGCCTTAAATCTATAGTACAAGCCCAGGTAACTGGCAGTAATCACCGAAGCGCTGTGCCCTTTTGCAGCCCCACTGTCTCACAACTGTGAAGGATTCAATCTCCTTTGAAGGAGTGAGTCTCAATGCCCAGAGGAAGTGGCACAGAAAGTGTTCAGCTGCCGCCTGCATTCAGATAGATCCAGTCTCACTCCTCTTCTGCCTATTCACTCCTCTCTCATTAGGGAGCATGAAACATCCAAGCAGCCCAAGCTAATGCAGTCGTTTCCAATCCCTTATTTTCAAGGATTCTTACCTCAAGAATCTAGAATGGCATTTTGCTTAAATGCTCACTACCAGCTCATCTGAAGCTCTAGCACTCCATGATCATTCTGATATCCATCAACCAAAATGAAGAGCAACTGAGTTTTATTTTAACCATTTTCTCTCCAGTATACGCCAAACAAATTGAAATTTATGTACTCACACACAAACCTTGCTATGGTGAGAACATTAGAGTTGCAACATCAAGTGCTCATAAATTCAGAAAAGACAAAAAAGTAATCTTCCTATTGCATTAAAAAAAAAGCTAGTGCATCGTTGTCTGGATTAGGGATGACCAATTAGAATATTGATATCCATATTGCAAAGTTAGAACAAATCTCGCAAAATATGCTATGCATGGTATCATGGGAAAAGTTCTGATTTATTGAACATGATAAACTCATCTATGTGTGTATCATTATAAGCTATTAATGTGTGTGATATTTATGTATTTAAAACATGTGCTGTGCTATTGGGTGACACCCCCAACAGATGAGCGAGCCTCAGTGCTCGCCCGCTTGATTGAGGGCCAATCAAGGGCAATCACCTGGACAATGTGCCCAGGGATCAAAGCCAAGAGCTGCACTTATGAGTCATCCGGACATTAGGGACAGCTTGTCGACAGGAACTGTAACAGCTTTTCCATGCGCCTGTGCTAAGAGCTTGTGTTTCAAACACAGGATGTACAAGCCACATGACAGCATACGAAATGCAGCTTCACCATTCTCCATTTTGTCATCATTCCCGCTTCTTGCCTCTGGATAAGCTATTCTACAACTGAAGCAGCAAAACAAAGGAGGAAGACCCATCCAGGTACTGGGTGTCCATCAGAAAAACTGTACCAGCCTGTAAACTCCACAGTTTTGCTAAGTATCAGATATTTATAGACTTCAGAGTCATCTGTATGTATCTTCTTGCTTTGATCATTTAACGTGTCTCATCTTGCTTGTTTCTTTCCTTTAATTATAAACCTTCAATTTTAGATAGTAAAGGATTGGCTGGTTTTGTGGTATTTTAGATAAGAACCAAACCTATATTGTACTGGTAATGTGGCTGCCCCTTTGGGTATCAAGAGAACATTTTAAACAGTAACCAGTTTTGAAAACTTTGCATTGATTAGATCTAGTGGCTGATTGGGAGCTTGTAGCAAAGGACCCTGGCCTTCCTCTGAGCCTGGGCCGGAAGATAGGCCTGAACCCCCCCCACCCCTCGGCCAGACAGTAGTACGGCAGGTCTTCAGCCCCGGAAGTGGAGGGGCGGGGCCCAGGCAGGAAGGGGAGGTATAAAAGCCCAGCCAGACAATTCAGTAGGGCCAGAGCAGCTGTGGAGGCAGGATGTGCTGCCTTGGAGGTCATGGACTGGGCCAGGTCGAGCTTTGACTGAAGGGCGGCCACAGGGGCTGGAGGGCAATACGGCCCACCCAGTCTACCGGGTCCCAGCGACTGGGAGGGGATTCCTGAGCCTAGAGCCTGGAGAAAGCCTCCCTGGCTCCCCCGGGAACCAAGCCTGGAGCCCCTCTCCCTGGAGGAACCTGAGGAACTGCTGATCCCCTGCAACCTTGAGGAACTCCCCTTGGCTGAAGACCCCGAGGAACAGACACCCGCTGCTGGGCTCTACGACCTGGAGGAGCTGCCCTCTGCTGAGGAGGTGGAGGAGTTCCCAGACCTACCACCTATGGACACAGAGGGCCTGGTTGGGATCCCCCGAGCAACCTACCCTGAGGACCTGGAGGGAGACTCTGAGGATCCAGGTACCCCAAACCCCAGGGTGGGAGGAAGTGGCCCAGGGGCGGCTGGCTGCCACATGGTGGATGGCGGAGCCGCCTGAGGTCAGTGTGTTTCGGCGGGAGGCCTGCTGACCCGAGTGACAGACCACTCTGCAACTGGATAGAGCCCTGGGCTGGGACGCAGTGGAGACGGGTGGGCCTGTGTCCCCTTCCCTCACCCTTTTCCCTAACCACCCAGAGCGCTCAAACCCCTAGCGACCCTATGAGGAGGTTTGTGACTCTGTGCCTGCCCTGTCCTGTGCCGCTTGCAGGAAGAATCTGGTTTTTTCAGCCTGCCCTGATCCTGGCATTTTTAGTGTGGACTAAACTAGACATATATGGGCCACAGCTAGTCAAATATTTCTCCCTGACTTCGTTCTTAAATGGCAAAAACCATTTTGACTGAAACTTTCCAAGAAAATTCGGCTTGAGGTAGACACATGGCATGGAGAATTTCACCCTGAATGAATGCAGTTTGGCAAGGTTATAAACCACTGAAAACACAATCTTTTAATAAGAAGTGTCACACAACCTTAACAAGTAGCACTTCCTCCCCACCTGTTATGTAAGAACTGAGAGTGAGGAAGGAAGAGAAATATTCCAAAAGAATAAAATCCTTCAAAGAGGGAGGTCTGATGGTCTGATCAACACAATATTTCAGTCAATATCTGCTGACATCCATTGTTGAAAGCAACAAACAATGAATATACTTCCACTTTAAAAATCCTACAAGGAAAAGACACTTATGAAAAATGTATGAGGAAACTTCCAGTAATTATAGATTAGCAGAGATGTTTTTCATTGGCCATTAATTTATATTAATTATTAATCAAGTGCTGCTGTCAAGCCTATCTGCCCAAAAATGCTAAGCTACACTTCAGTATGTTCTTTAAAGAGGCAGTTTATAGATAACACATGACTGATATACATTGAAAGGGAAATGGTCTGAAGTACAACACGTACTTGATCACACTGATCCACTCAATTATAAATGCTTTGCTTTTAAAGATCACTAAGGCATTTGGCTGGAGTTTTCGTGAATGAGTGATTTTGGTAGACCCTGAAGTAAAAAGTAATAGCACCTCTGCAAGCTGTATCTCAATTTGAGCGTAAAATCAGACATTGTGACAATGGATGTTTTATACAGATGATGGAGCAATCATAATTTAATCATATTTAAAACAGGGGGAGGGGGTCATTTTAAAAAGGTATCACCATCTTTGAGAGATTCCCTACACATCCAAATGGAGAAAGCAGATAGAAGTGAATTTTTTTTTTAAATTGAAGGAACTTTTTAATGTGCAATCACTATAGATAAATTAGGCCAGACAGAAGAGCTCTCACCACTGCTCATCCCAGACCAGAAAACACCCCCAGTACGCTAACTCTCAGCCTATCATGATTAGAGATTGCTTACTGAAGTAACATCTTACAGTAAGTTATGCAGAGGTCTTCTGGGAAGCAGAAATGTCCACTAGTGTTCAGCTCTAACCCACTAATTTTATATACTGCTTAACACTCTTTCCACTGAGGACATGGGGCCAAATTTTGATTAATTCTCTTTCACCAAGATGCTATACTCACAACCTGGGAGAAGTTGCTTCACCAAGATTTTTTTCCATTTCTGTGCACCAAGAAGATCCACACATTGAGTAGGGGTGACAGATGCTACGGCCATGAGTGAGCTTTGTTTCCTTACAGAGTCTTCTACTGGGTAGGACACCAAAACCCCAGACTCAAGAAAGCTGGGTTCCATTTCTAGGTCCACCATTAGTCTGCTCTGATATTTTGAGCAACTCATCCATCTCTGTGCCTCTCTCACCCTTGGTATTAAGTGTGGAATGTAAAATTCTTCAGCACAGAAACCATCTCAGCATGTCAATATACAGGGCCTTGCTTAACAGGACCTCCAGGTGCTACTGTACAACAAATAATACAACAGGGAATTAAGAAGGATCTCTCTTCCTTTAAAGGCAAACAAGAGTTTTTCTACCCAAAGTCCAAGATGGTGTGGAGACCCTCAGCCAACTTTCCAAAGAAATCAATGCAAACCTCCAGGATGCTCTCCATTCCCCAGCCTCTGAAGTTTCTCTAGAGTTTGTCCTCCCTACCAGCCGTCAATAGCTCTGTACCCCTCCAGGACGAGCACATATAGGAGTGGTTGAGTGAAGGAAGAAGTCCTTCTCTCTGGCTAGAGTGACTCTGTAGTAATGAAGACAGCTGTAGCTTTTCCCAAGGAAAAGGAGTTAAATTGTTTCCATGCCAGGCTAGGCCAGATGCACTATCCCACTCCACTTAAAAACAAACCAACCAACACAGCTATAAAAACAGCAAGAGATTAAAATTGGGCCCAATATATTTTACAATGTTTTTTAAAGAAGATTCAACAGTAAATGTGGATTACTCCATTGTTAGAGATCCCCCCCAGCGCTGCTTTTACAAACTCAGTACAGTTCACACATCTCCACAGCGACATTCTCCAAGGAAATGCCTGGTAAGGAGAAATTGCTCTGAGAGAAGGGGCTTGATGAATGTTGTCAAGAGGAACAAGCAGGGGTGCACCTGCTGTGCTCTGGTTTTGGATGAGAGGCCAGGCTGTCAATTACTTGGCCTTTAACTCCTACCCCAGTCACCAGAAAGTTACACCTGTATCACATGACAAGAGGCAACCTGCAGACTCCTGCAGTTACTGTTATCCAGCCACCATTTCACCCCACCCTTCTGCACCTACCTTTCCTCCCCAAGTTCCCCTTCTACTCCCACAGCAGCATACTGGGTCTGATGCTTGTGCCAACGAAAGTCAGACTACTGCGGCCCTCCATTGAGACTCCTGTTCCGTTGCAGGTGGAAGGTTCTTCGCAGAAGAATTGAGATATCCAGTGACTCTTCAGTGCTAGAATATAGCTGTGCACTCCTGAGAGACAGAATAACAATTCATTAGCCAATGCCCACAGCACCACAAACTGGACGAAAAAAATAGGGTGGGTTTAGTTCTGGTGATGGCAGCAGCCTATTTGAAAACCTGGTGAATGAAACTTGGGGTGTTTGTATTTCGCAAGCTTCACACCTACACTGCCCTGCTAAGGTGCCACAAACCCTGATCTGATGACTTGCTTTAGGTGAAATGAAAGCAGCGAGAGGCTGACATCTGGGCTGTAAATAGGAGCCTTGGTCATGTAGGATTGGTGATCTGGGGCACCCTCCCTGCCCCCCTCAGTCCTGACTCTTTTTTCTATGGCAAATATGGCCTCTAACAGCCACAAGGGAATCCACAACTCCCACCTTCTGCAAAGCTGAATGATTCCAATTCAGACTATGTTAACATGGCAATGAAATGCCCACTGCTGACCCAGAGACAGCTGACTACTGAGGGTACGTCTCAATTCATGGCGGCACATCCGCATTGCCAGATCGATTCAGTGGGACTGACAGAGCAGAAGTGGAGACCCACTCAGTCAATCAGGAAGTCGACCTTCAGTCCACCCCTGCAAAAAAGAGTAATGCTGCTTCAATGAGAGGGCCTTTTCACTTGGTCCATTGTAGTGAGAAGAGACTGATCATCAGAAATTACAAAGTTAACAGGAAATACTCAAGATGCCCTATGTAGCTTACATAATCCCCTGTCAGCCGCTGCTGAATTTCGCCAGCAGTGTAGACCAGGCCTCAGGCTTGCTGGGCGGGGGGGGGGGGGGTCCCGGGCTCTAAAATTGCAATGTAGCTATTCAGGTGCAGGTTAGAGCTCGAGTTCTGGATCAGGTCCCAAAAACCCACACAGCAATTTTTATCCCTGCAGCCCCAGCCCTGTTAGCCCAGATCCATTGATCCATGCCAGCCATGGTCAAGCAGTGACTCTTTCATTCCAGACGTACCTGTGATGCTCATAGGCAGGTACGACACGGGTACAAGATGTGACATTTAGCAATTTGTCTTCTCTCCTTTTCCCCTCTTCACCGCCAGTATGGGAACATCAGACTTGTGCTGCTTTTACTGAGCTTTGTTTTGCGGCTCAGAAGAATAAATGGAAAATGTCTTGATGAAATAGTGCATTTCATTTGGCACAGCAAGTGGTTGGGCCTATCAGAACTACACAGCAGCAACAGCAGCCCAGAGCAAGACTAAAGGATGCTCTCATAGGCCAGCATGAAGATGGAGGGAACCCACAATCCAATGCTGAATTTAAACCTTTAAATGCACAGTAGAACCTTGTTAATTTACATTGAACAACTGTGAGATTATCTAAAGCAGATTATCAAATCTTTTGCATTCAAGTTTAAGTAAAGATACAGATGTCATAAAACCTTTGTATTCTTTGTAGGGCCACAGCATCCACCTTAAGTGATGTGCTAGTCTACCTGTGTAACAACTAAAATAGACTGGAGTTTTGTTAAGATCATTTTAGAAAGAAACAAAACATTCAGATTTTTTTGTTGTTGTTCTTTGCCTGTAGCTGTCAAAGAACCAAAATACTTTCATTTCCAATTGCAACATTTAACTGAAGTTTCCAAAACTCAAAAGAAAATAATTGCAGCTTTCAGTCGTGAGCGTTTTTTTCTTTTTTCTAAAAAAAACCTTTTTGTTTAATCAAAACAAAACTCACTGGTGTATTTCTAATGAAACATTTTTTCTTTTGACTTTTTTGTTGGTGACACTTGCCAATTTTTTGGCCAGCCCTCAGAGGACCCAAGGACGGCAAAACCGTTTTTTAAAGAGACATGACAAAACCGCACCAACCCTTCAGATCACATTGAAGTCAACTGTGCCATGAAGCTGCTCCAGGAAGTACCCAAATGTGGCAGAAGCAGAGGTTCCTGCTTAACCCAGAGGTGGCCTTAGGCTTTCAGGGGCCCTAGCCAAGGTCCATTGCAGAGCCCCCTACAGATCCCCATGGTCCTCCACCCCCGGCCGGCCCCAGCTCCACTCCCCCCATTGGCCCCAGAGCCAGCCTCCTCCTACCGCAGACCGAGGCAGATATGGCTTTTGAGGTAGGCAAAGCAAAGCAAAGCAAGCAATGGGACCCCTTACTGCTCGGGGCCCTGGGCATGCACCTGTTTCATCTACCCAGGGGTCTGCAACCTGCAACTCCAGAGCCGCATGCGGCTCTTCAGCTGTCCCCTTGTGGGTCTGACCCTAACCCTAACTTGGTTCCCCTCACTGCCACTGGAGGACCTTGTGGGTGGCCCACACCTGGCTCCAGGCTTCCCACCACCACTGGGAGACCCTGCGGGGGGCCCTTTCCTCCTTCCAGGCTCACCCCCTGCCTGTGGCAGGCTCCCTCTACCAGGAGATTACACCCATTGCATATCTCAATGAAGGAATTTTTTTATATGGCTCTTCTTATCTTTTGGGTTGCCAACCTCTGGCCTACCCCAAAAGCCCCTCTGGCTTTCACTACATTCCCTCCCTTCCTTACCCAGTTCCAGGAAACAAGTTGCGGGGTTGGGATACCCGCAAGTCAGAGTTGGGCACCAAGTTGCCGGCAGCAGATGAATAGCAGAGTTGGGGTCAAGAGAGGTCATGACATTGTAGGGCTTGCTGGAGCCCTGGGCCTAACTAACAGTGTGAACCAAAGGCTGGGATCCAGAGTAGGTCTGTTTGCCTTCTTGTGGAAGCCAGCATTGTCAGGGTTGCTCACAGAATCACATCCTTTACCTGCTGAGGACTGGGCATGATGTGGCCATGAGTGTGTATGGTGGGAGCAGGGGAATTCCTCAGCCACAGCCTACAAACTATCCCAATGGTGCTGACTGTCAGCATGTATTTAATTTGGAGTATGGTGCAGTTTCAATAGCTTTCTAGTAAATTAGTAATTTTGGGCAGAATCCAAACCCAGATCTAAATCCTGCACTCAGCTCCTTTCCCTCGGTACCTCAGTTTTCAATTTCACTAGCAGACATTGAAGTATGGCTATGCTTACCTCTCCCACTTTCCAGTCATGAGTCCATGCCTCAGTATTCCTTTACCAATGGGTGGTCTGCTGTCATCTCCTGGCAGACAGGTGCCTTGGCTTGCTGCAGCTGAGCCTTCTGGTACACCTCAGTTAGGAACATTTCCTATTCAGGGAGCAACAAAACCAAAGGAGTCCAAAACAATCTAGCCCTTCACTCCTATAAACACAGAAACACTCTGTGAGCTGCAGTTTATCCTGAATGAAATCTCTACAGTCTGATCATCCCTGGGCTTTAACAGAAATACACTGCACCCCTTGGGCTGCAAATCAAAAGTCCTGTGGTCCTTAACCTAATACTGCAGAGTTTGGGGAGAAGATTCTTCCTTCTCTTGCTGGAATCTGCCAAGCCTGAGATGGTAAGTGAAGAATGGCTCTACTGTGAGCCTCCAGCCCCTTTTTCTCCTTCTTCTGCTGCGGTCCTTCTTCAGCCTGTTACCTCACAGGCTTTCCACAGTCCCCTTTCCAGGCAAAGAGCCCTTTCCCAAGTTTCCCCGCCCAGAGTTTTGCCCCATCTGAACCAGGAGCAACTATTTACATAGTTCTGGTACCACCACTAGACCCTATTGGTCACAAAACCCCTCTGAGGCTATGTCTACACTATGGGCATTATAACAAAGTAGTGGCTACACCGCTATAATCATGTACTGTAGATGCAGATTACACCAAGGGAAGGGGGTTGCCATGGGCACTCCACCTCCTTGAGCAATGGTGGTTAGGTCAACAGAAGCATTCTTCCACTGACAGTGCTGAGTCCACATCGGGGTTTAATCAGCATGATGTTCTTCATACCCCTGAGTGTCACAACTATGTTGACCTATATTTTAAGTGTAGGTCAGGTCTAAGGCATCTGCCTTCAGTCTTTCTGCAGGACGAGGTCTCCAAGGAAGCTCCTGCCTTAAGGATCCAAAGCTCTACTCACACCCAGACTTATGGTGCCTGCTCTGAAAAAGGAGGGTGTTCTTCAACAAGGTACCTGTTTTTGTGAACACAGCTTGACACACCTTAAAAAGGAGCCATGCTGAGCTCCCACATTCTGAAAATCATGCCTTTTATGGCCTACCATGTTGGGCACCCCCCCCCCCCCACTCCCAATAACCAGACACTTGAATTTTAGTCACAGGAAGCCAAACACTCCCACAGACCTTACCACCTCTGAGATATTTAAAATCTGATCTCACTCCAATTGTTACAGGTACAGCCCAGCTCCTCTGTCAAATTTGACAGCTGTACTGGATTCCATCAGAGTGCAATCACAAAACAGTCAAAAAAATAGCTACTGAAATAGCGAGACATTCAGCCAAATAGGAATTTATATATAAATATGTACACAGCACTGAGTTACATAACATTGATCTTCATTATGATGAAATCGGTTTTGTACTAATCCAGTCTCATTCAAAAAACAATTAGCAGCACTCCATATATTCATTAATGTTCCCAGTCCATTATTCATTTTAAGGAAAAAATGTCAAATGTTTCATTGACCATTGCATACACTTCATGCCAATATTTAATAGAAGTAATCATTTTCTGTGCTGCAGAATCCTTGATATAGCAGCTCTGATCAATGTGTCTACACGGTTTTGGGTGTCATTTAATCCATTCTGTAATACTTTATTTAAATGTTTCTAACAAGAGGCAGGCAAATTGTAACAAACAATTTATTCAATAAATGTAGTCCTTTTTCCTGCTAAGTTTCTAAAAACCAATGGTGGTTTTCCTGAAATTGTTACGCAATCATTTGAATAATTGTTTGAAGAAACTGCTGCCCATGGATCACCTCTGGACTCTGTACCATTATTATTCACTGTTTGTTCTGTGAAATCTGACACCAAGTTGCATGGTATTTGTTTCCTGACTACACATACGCTTCTGGGGAAAGAGTACAGCAAATGACAAATAGCAATCAATATGTTTGTTGGTACACAAGTACTTACAGCTGAGTGAGCACAGCTATTTATACAGAGAACTCTTCCCTACACATGTGTACAAATGGAAAATGGTTATCTGCATTGTCATGACAAAGAAGCCAAGTGGAACGAATACAGTAGAGCCCAACTACGATTCAGATTTCATAAATAGGTTTGTGCATATATTTTGCAATTATTGTGGCAAATTAATTAAGACCAGATTCTGATACTATTTAATGTGCATAAAGGATACTGTTACCAGTTGGGTTAAACCTCATTGAAACTGGCGTATGCAACAGTCACCCTTCATTACTGATAAACATTGGAAGCAATCAAGCGTCTCGATAGAAAAAGGTAGCTGAAAAAAAATCCACCTCCATCCAAAAAAAAGGGATATGTCACCAGCCAAACCATAGGGATATGCAAGGTACAGCCAGACAGAAGGTTTTTGCTGCATATTATTGGAGCAAAGAGCCAGCAGAAGGCTAAGGACATCAGCAGAACAAATGTTGGGAACTGGCCCCTAAGGAAAACTTTTAGGCTAAATACTGGCTGAAAAGGTGCATTGAACTATAAGCAAGGAAACTCTTGCTGGCTGTTTGATTCCTGTTGTGCTCAGGAAAAAAAGGACTTTGAACATTATTTGTAAATAACCAGGACTGCATCTAAAATATCTGGCTGCATCATCAATTTCCCTTCTTAACCAAAACAACCCAAAAGACCCGAATTCTGGTTCACTATTTGGGTGAAAGAGGATTAAGAGTATCCTGCTCCCCAAATAACTCCACTGAAATCAATGGGACTATTCATCAAGTAAGAAAAATATGTAACATGAGTAAGGATATCAGAACTTGACTCTAAGAATAAAAAGATTAATATTGAATTTTATGATATTTTAAGCATAATCTGTCCCCCCCCCACTCCCCCTCCCCCAAAAAAACCCCACTAACGTGTACATATACAGAGTAGGAAAATGGAGCACATGGACTCTGATCTGCTCAACCTGACCAGCACACATCAAGATCTGATACTACTTCCAGGCATTTTGACAGATGTCCACAGAACTTATGTCGCAAGAACTATGAGGACTAGGTGATGGATCACCCTCTCTAGGTCTTCAGCGACAGCTCATGCACTGCTAAATTGTTTAAGTGCAGGGCAGTGCAACATTTTGCTGTAGATATGAGTGAAGTGTCATGCTGTGCCTGTCTCTTTTTTTTACATATGTTTTAGTCTTGCCTTTTCCGTAGGGGTGAAAGGGAAGGTTGCACCCAACCAGCATGCAGCAAGCTACCATTTTTGTTTTTGTTTTTGTTTTGTTTTTAAATGTGTACTCACCAGGGACACACATGTCCATGTGGCAAAAAAGAAAACTCAGAACATGAGGAATTCTGTAACATAACCACACAGATCTTGACAAGTGCTGTGCTGAGGTTCTATGTTACCTTCCATTTCCATACAGTATGAATAATTTCTACTTCAGACCTGAACTGGCTTTCCTACGGAGGGGGAAAATGAAGGAATGTGATACTTTGCCATGTTTTGGCTCTTTTGGACACAGTGAAGCTGATGCCTGCTGTTTCTCATGTCCAAGACATACACGACTGCATTATCTAAAATGATTTGTCTGTTCCAGCTAAAACTGAGGCACCTGTTTACTTCAGGTTCCTTTTCCAGGAGACAAGTCACTCTGGGGATGAAATGTAGAACAGGGAGATGAAAGAGCTTGTTAGAATTAATCTCTAACACATTTAGAATGACCCATGGGTGAAGAAATGCCCTTGATCTTTGTGTAAAGAATGTCAGCTCTTTCAAACAATCCTCCAAAGTAAAGTTTCATGTTCAACCCTCAAACGAGTCTGCAGGTTTCAATAGTGTAGTTAGGATCAGATTAAACTACTCTTGGAAATTTTTCTACAGTGGCCTTTAGATGATTTTTTTCCCCCAGAAAGGTATTGTGGAAATTGCTTTCCTTTTTAAATGTTAGAAAGCATCAAACAATTGAAAGGAAAAGTATTCCAAAACTCAGTAAAGGAGTGTAAGATATTATTTATGAAGGAGGAAAGGAAAACATATTATACCAGAGTATGAATCACCTTTTCTAGCTGCAGGTCCCCAAAAGACCAGTGTTCAGCAACAGAGACTTCAGAAGTTCTCTCTGAATTACTGATACCTCTTACTTCTTCAAAAGCATGGCAGTGAAATAAGTTGGGCCAAATGCAGTCCCAGTTATCAGTGGAGTTACACAAGGGATTAGCTTTGCCCTTTACGCTCAGTGGGAGGAAGTCAGTCGACCTGCACAGAACTTGGGTGTTCAGGCTCTAATGTGGGTAGAGTACGGGGAGATGAAATTCACCCCTTCAACTTCAGGCCAAGGAGACAAACTGATGATGTAACCCACAGGCCAAACAGCAGCCACAGCCCCTCCATGCTACTTGAACCTCTCCATCTGCATGGACATGGTTACGCAAACACTGCCTTGGCCCATTCCAAAGGGAATTTCTGTGCCACCGTTAGACTCAAACAGAAACTGTTCTGTAGTATGCAGAGGATGCACTGGTTTTACTACACAGTTCTTCACCTGGCCAGCCTCCCTCACCTTTGACACAGCCTCTGTAGGGGGCTCAAGCAATACAGAGCTCCGTGCCAGCCCTCCACACCAAATTGACCTTCAAATATGAGCAAAGGCTATGTCTACACTACAGGCTTTGTTAAGTCAACCTTGTTAAGTCAAATTAACAGAGCCTGTAGTATAGACATACCCATCCACACTGGCATTAAGTTGACTTCATAAGGTCAACTTAAGCCTTAAGTCAACCTTCAGAGGTGGTGTTATTAAGTCGACTTAATAAGCACCCAGTGTGGATGCGGCGTTCTGTAGGTCGACTGAAGCGTCATTAAGTTGACCTAACGTGCAAGTGTAGACCTACCCAAAAAAGATTAGCCATGTAGGATGGTGTTTCTCTATTTAATCCAATGTAAATTCAGAAGGACAATTTATTCATTTACCTATTGAAAAAAACCCATTTATTTGCCCTAGGCATGATGAAAAACAGAATGCAAGATGTCAGGCCTTTGCCAAACAGTAGCAGATGCTGGAGACATGCAGCCTGAGTTTCCTGTTAGAATCAGTGAAACTGAGTCTGGGTATTTTCTTAGTGTAACTTCATTTAAACACGAGTCCTGGAACAGAGATGGTCAGACAGACATTCCCATTATATAGGAAACCATCCTGAACACCATATTTGTGTCTGAAGGAGTTGCTATACCCCAAGAATGAGCTAGTTACAGAATTGACTGTTACCTTGCCTTCTCCTATCTAAACCCTAGACTATGAACTGTATGGGGGGAGACAACAGAGTCCTGTGGCACTTTTAAAGACTAACAGATTTATTTATCGCATGAGCTTTCGTGGGAGAAAATCCCACTTCGTCAGACGCTTTGAAGATAGGAAAGTTACAGAGTGGGAGGAAATTAAATGCAGGGGAGTGTATGACATAGCATCAGGTCAGGCTGTAACAGCAAATCAAAATAGGTGTTAGGATTCAAAACACTGGGGAACAGCACATAGAGGAGGGGGAGGTCAAATCACTTGTTGTAATGCGATAAATAAATCTGTTAGTCTTTAAAAGTGCCACAGAACTCTGTTGTCTTTCTACAATAGACTAACACGGCTACCCCTTTGGAATTTGACTGTATGGGGGGAGTGACTGCTGGTGTTTGTAAAGAACGTAGAAGAAAGGTACTAGACTGAAAAAGGGGATGCAGCAATAGAAATAAATTATAATGATGAGACTGATTGTAGCTCCATGGTTAAGACTGAACCAAGTTTGGCACTTAAACCAGGATTCAAACACATAATTATCTACTATATGACTCTTAAGGCATTTAGTACAGTTAGTCTTTTGTTGTTCCAAATGATCTTCTTCTTATGTAGCTGAACACTTACTAAATCTTGCGTCTATGCTATATCTGAAGAGACTTGAATTTCAGCTGTTCCCTACCAGTGCACCACACAACAATTCAATCAAGACCCTTAATGTTACTGATGGTTGTGATAGACCGTATCCCTGAATTCACCTCTGAACACAATTAGTACAAAGTATGCCTTGTGAGGTATCATTTGAAATTCAATTTGCAGGTCAACTTTGTCCTGATAAAATACAATACCTTAATGTAAAATTAGAAGAATCCACTGTATGGTACTATTAACACATGCTCAAACCCAACAGCCCTGCCCAGATAGAAGCTGGCAAACAGGTCTGTCTCAAACAAAAGAACATGTGCTCTGCTTAATTTGCATTTAAGCAGTAAACAGTCATCGACCACAAAGGGAGTGCCAAACAGGTACAAAAAGCAGTAGGAAATATTGTCTCCTGTAGACTGTGTGTCTCCTGGATCTCAGCCTGATTCTCAAAGGAGGGAGAGGACTATAAGAAGAATGGGGAGACAACACAAGGGCATCTTCTCCTTGTTCATATTCTGCCCCTTGATTCACTGCACCTGAAGGAACAAAGGAAGCAGCCATTATACAGAAGAAGGGGTCTGGGCCTAAGGAATTCAGCCAGTAAAACTGTTGAGAGGATGTGGGGAGAAAAAATGTGCTTTGATCTTAACATTGTTCAGTTCAGCATCAGTTGCGTTTTATCTGTATTGGTCTTGTACTCATTTCTGACTTCTATGCCTCATGACTGGCGTTCGCTTCAAATCTCTCTTTTTGTTGTTAATAAACATGTTTTGTTTTTCTCTTAACCAGTCTTTTTGAATTGAAGTGTTTGGGGAGCTCCGTTTCAGATAATAAGATTTGTGCATCTCATTTCTAATAATAAAATGACAGATTTTATAAGAACGTGTATTGTCCAGGAGTGGTTTAGATACTACAAGACATTTCTGAGGGTTAAATCTGGGACTAGAGTGTGCTGGCATGACTCATCAGTGTAACCCATGCTGGTGTATGAGGCTGTAATGCACAGACTTTGCTGGGAGTAATTTACATGCTGGAATGTTTGAGTCATCCAGGAATGGAGGAAACAGCAGCAAAGCAGCGTAAAAGATACCCCAGATTAAACAGGAAGGGTGAGAGCTACTCACTGGCCTAGCTAGTACCTGGAGTATGTCATAATCGTAGAATAACTAAAATACGTGCATTTTTTCATTCTCACATTGTGACAGCAATATAGGACAGAGTCAAGATTGCTTAGGCCCTGTAATTGTGTGTTTCTATACTTCAACATTCTGGATTTCTTTTGGGTTTAACCTTAACTCTGAATCACCTAGGTTTCTAGTGCTTTTTCTAGGGATAACTATATTCTTGTAATACTTTTTACCTTTCAATTATTAATGCCTAATCTCAATCTTAGTTTTGTGTCTAAGAAGACTAATAGATACTGGTTTCAACACATTATGTTGTTTTTGCAGGAAAAAATAAAAGTGCCATGAAGCTGAAGAAAGAACATGAAGAGATTCAGGGTTTCCTTGTTGCTTAAGTAAGATCCCAGAACTCAAACATATCAAAGCTTGTTGAATTAGCTAAATCACATAGTCCTCTTGCACAGAACTTAATCTTTAAAAAAGGCTCTCTCTGCTTTTCAGAATTTCTGCTTCCCGGTTACAAGTACTCTCCAGAAGTGGAATAGGTCAAGGAAAGTGAAAATTAGAGAGTTAAGTAAGCTTTTTCCAAGTTTCAAAGAAATTTAAGATTTGAGTTGGGGTGAAGGTTTTGGCAAGGATACTTGGTTTGGATAAATAAGATGTGCTTGTCCACTTGAGACCAAACCTACTACTCCCTCTTTGATAATCTCTTTTCCAACAGCCTGGAATGAGATGGAAGGGAACTAGAAACTGCAAAGAAGTGGATCCAAGTTTGGATTTTGCCTCCTTGCTCTATGTTTGAGGACGTTCAAATCTGGGATTTCTGTTTGGGCCTCTGACGAACTGAACTGCCACTGGAAATTTGGAAAGCACCTCATGGAAATACAAAGCCTATATTTCTTTTGCTCTTTGTTAGGACCCTGAAGGGGGGTTCTGGGCTCCACCAGTGTTCCCAAACTGAGCTAGTCCAGTTTCAGGACAGGAAAAAGAACGCCAGGAAACTGACTCATGGAGATTTGTCCTTTCCTGAGGGATGGACTCCAGGTGTGGGTCCACAACAGGCACTCCTCAGAAAATGAGGAAAAAAAACTTGTCCGTCAATCTTCTTTCACCAAAGTATGCCACAAAGGGACACAGTCTCAAGTCCTTTCGTAATGTAGATTTCTCTCCTCAGTGTCTGCAAGAAGGAAAGTATTGTGGAGCAGAAATCTGTAGGGACATTCAGGCAAATAGAGGCTTTCCTCTCTGAAAATGCAGAGTGTATATTAGAGAAGAACAAAGAGCTGGATTAAATCTAAGAAGCATCTTGTCCTTTAATGATCTACTCTGCCCTTCTGTTCCCGTTACTGGGATGGGCACTAAGTAGGACTCACTGAGGCAGTAGCCAGTGTGGCCTCTAAAAGCCTGAGCCCAGCACTTTGTGGCTCTTCACACTGAAGATCATTACTACCTTCTTTTGAACAGTTTTCAGCAAAGCTGAAGAAGACTGTATTCATCATTCGATCAGCTCCTCAACTTTCCAGTTACACGGCATAGAAGTTACTGGTCAACTGAAACACTGTGACTTGCAGGGGTAACTGGTGTTTGACCACACCCTCATTTGCATTACACCTTTCCATTAACCTAGGAAACTACATAATGGAAACATTTCTGATTTCCCATTTAATTTTTCAGAGTTACTGGAAAGCTAACTTTGCCCTCCGCTATTAAAAGCATGTTACATCATATCTATTTCCATCTCCCCACCTGGAATCTGTACCAAGTGAAATATTTAAAAATAATAAGAGTCTACACTGAACTTTGGGGAGAAAGGTGTCTCAAAATGTCAGAAACCACTGATCTATTAAAAACAGCTCCTACAGACACATCTATAAACCCTCTTTTTTAATGCGATGTTTGTATCGATTTTTTAAAAATGGCAATCCCATTACTACACATTAAGAGTGTGGATAAGCACCTTTATGTCAGTGTTTGTACTATAACAAGGCAAAGAGGGAACAGAAGGGCAGTAATTTTCCATCACATGGACAGTGGCTATGAATTGTAAGAGAATGGAATGCTTCACATATTAAGGCTCAATACGGCTCTTCAGATTTAGTGGGGGAAGGGAGAATGTGGCTTCCATCTCTTATACCAGACATATCGCACTGCCGCAGCACCTCCTTTTCTTCCCATCTTGACTCTGACCCATCCCACCTCTTCCCTTTCCCCAACATGGTGCTCTAGAACAGTGGTTCTAAACCACTGTGTCGGGACACATTAGTGTGTCACCAGACGGTGGTAAGTGTGTCACAGAGAGCCAGAGAGATGGCTGGATTCATCCTGGGGGAGGTGGGCTGGTGTGTCCTGTAGGGTCTCATCCCACTGCCAAATGTGTTGCAACCTGAAAAAGCCACTGCTCTAGAAGATGCCACTTCGCCTCTCAGTGACTGGGCACCTTCCCATGCCCCACCTCCTGACTGATCTACATCCTTCAGAGCTACCAATGTCATACACTGTAGACTACCTGCTAGAGACTCCTGGGCCTGAGCACATTCTCCGATGCTGCTGGCTCTTCACATGAGAAAGCAGGCAGGACCCAGCAGAAGAGGACCCTCCTTGTCAGAGGAGAAGCAGGCAGTAATAGAAAGCTACACAGGAATCAGAACTCAGCCTTCCAGAGTCAGAAACACATGTTCTGCCCATCATAATGCTCCTTAACAAAACCAACCCCTGTAATCAACACTGGGGAACTAGTCTGAGCTCCAAGCATTAGATGATCCCTTTTGTAACTGAGTTGAGCATCAAGGAACTTGAATTCACTCTACTCCAATTTTCTCTCCCCAACCGATTTCTTCAGTCAACCTGTGTCTGCGGGAATTATAGTGCACTTACAAGACAACTACAGTCAACTGACTACAGCCTCTTCAGGATTGTTAATGGCATGGCCTCTGTTGATCACTGCCAACCCTACCAGCCATCTGATACTCTCTTGAAATACCCGGAAGACCAGACACAAGGAAGAAACTAAAAATATAACCAAAAAGCACAATAAAAGAAGAATAATTTACTCCAATGGTTCCCAATCCCTAGCCCAGAGCCAAAAGTGGCTCACAGGGGCTGCAGCTGCCCGCTTCCTGCCCAGTGTCCACTCCCAGCAGAGCAGCAGGCTGCAGCCACCCACCTCCTGCCCAGTTCTGAGGCATACCTGGGAGGCAAACTGCAGTTGCCTGCCTCCCAGCTGGTCCCAACATGCAGCTTCAATTCCAATATCCCAAAGTTTTACACCTTAATCACAGCTTCCCAACTATAGGAGGGTGCCTGCAAAAGTAACTCTGAATCTAACAAAAAACACCCAAAACAAAAAACAAAACAAAAAAATCCACAAACACCACACAACAAGCTGTACAGGAGCTTCTGGTCAGAACACACCTCAAGGGAGGTCCTAACACACAGTACAGTCTGAAGTGCAGCCAGGACTCACAACAGAAATGTGCAGGACTGCAATTTGTAACTTGCCTTTTGGAAAAAAAAAATCAAAGACGTCTAAATTCCTGCAAACTTACTCTCGGGTCCCTCAAACCCAGCTCCAGTAGTCACTACGCTGCATACAAGGGAGTTTTTCTTTCAGCTTGTACAAAAATCTCACTTGGAAATTGGCCTTAAATATTATTCCGTAAACTTGGGAGTCTTTAGACTAAGATTGGATGCCTTTCTAAAGAAATACGACTTTAGTAAGTCCACAAATTACTGAGCTACTACCTCTCTAGTGACATTTTACAGTCTGGAATTTGAGGGTCAGAGGAATTAAATACCCACCATTCAGGCTATAAGAAAAGAGAGAGCGGAACTAGATATCCAATCTCCACGTGTAATTAACACCTGATATACTGGCCTCCCCTTCACTCACCAATGGTGAGGTATTTCAGGTAACAGTACACCAGGCAGGAGGATAATTCTGCAAGGGGTGCAATCGCTAAGATTGCTGACTGCAAGGGTACTAAAAACCAAGAGCCGCATTTGTTTATAGCAGGAGTGTGGCTAAGAAGAGCTAGGAAACCCGGCTTCTGTTCCAAGTTCTACTATTGATTGGTGGACATTAGGTGAATCAGTCTTTGTTCCTCTATTTCCCCATCTGTAAGAAAGGGATGTTCCCTTTTCTACCTCCCTTGCAGAGGTGCAGTGATACTGACTCCATTAATGTTTATGAAGAGCATTAAGGGGCTATATAGCCATATAGACGATTTATAAGATAAGTCCCTCAATGAGGCTGTTCCTTCGTAAGAAAGAAAATTTGGCTAAGTGACTAAACAACACACATAGAAGCTGGCACTGAGCACAAGAGGACTTGGAGACTTCCCTGTATCTCAGCTCCAGTAGTTTGCTCCTCACACCACTATTCTTAGCGTTTATCTACAAAAGAGTTCTATCCGAATAGGTAGGGTGTGAATTCAGTTCATTCTATAGTTATAGTGGGTCAGCTCCCCGTGTGCACATTTTTATTCCTGCACAAGTGTCCACATGAGGGTTATACTGGCGCAACTCGACTGGTTAAATTATACCTCTAGTCACTGGAAATCTCTTCCAAGCAGAACAAGCCCTTAGGCCTTGTACACACTACAGCCTTATCACGCGGTTAGGAGCTTTACCGCGCGATAAGGCTGTGAGCGTACACACTACAATGTTGCCTGTTGTGCGGCAACAGCCCTCTTGCCACGCAACAGGTAAACCACCCAGACGATCGTGGTAATGCTTACCATGGATCGTTTGTCCCACAATAGTGTGTGTGTGTGTGTGTGTGTACACTCATTGCGGGTTAGACAGCCTCTGGAAATGTCCCAGAGCAGCAATCGAAGCCACTCTGGGACACCGGAGCTGTCATACTTAAAGCAGGGAAATTGACAAGCCGCAGGGCTCCAGCCGCCTGGGTTCCAGGAGCTCTGCTCTGGCGGGGCTTCAGGAACCCTGGAGTCGGCGGCTGGGGCTCCACCACTGCTGCCCGCCGCCGGTCCTGTGGCTGGGGCTCTGCTCCTGCCAGTGGTTTGAGCCCCGGTCCCACGGCTGGGGCTCCACTGCCACTGGCAGCTTGAGCCCTGGCCACGGGACTGGGGCTCAACCCACCGGCAGCTGAAGCCGGCTTCCCATCTCCCTGGGGGAACACTCCCCCCGCAGTGGGGCTCCGGCCACCAGCGCAGCATGGCTCTAACCCTGGGGAACCCCCAGGGAACCCCTGGGGCAGCAGGCTCCAGCCCTGTGGGGGAACCCCCGGGGCAGCCAGCCAGAGGGAACAGCCCCGCTGCCAGCCCAAAGGCTGGCTGCAGCTGTGCATGGCAGGATAGCTTCCCACCTTGCACTGCAAAAATTCAAAGGAGCGTGTGAATGCTCCTTTTCATTAAAAGAAGTGCTGTGTGGATGGGGGAAAGCGTTATAGTTATAATGCTTGCTTGTCCCGCAAGAACTTTATTGTGGGACAAGTCTGTAGTGTGTACATGGGCTTAGAGTGAGTTTGAGGAGGCCATCCCTGCCTCTAGATCAGTCATGTGGGAAATGTAACCAAACTGTGAGACAGGCACACCCGAGTGATGCCCCATGCCTGCTTATAGGATGAATGGACAACTAGCCAAGGCACATGGTTGAAGAGAAAGAATTTTCATTTGTTCACTAGAGAATAGTAGGTCCTTTCGGGACAGTTAATGAACTGTCCCTGCATACACTTGTCAGTGAATAGAAGACCCTTTAAAACAAAATCTAGCACATTCTTCTTCCCTCCCTATTCCATTTTCTCTCCTTCCTCCTACTCCTAGCTTTCCTCATATTTCTTCCCTCTTGCATCTCAGACAGTAACCAGGTACCCTCCCCAGCCATCTGCTTTCCTTTCTGGGACCCCATTGGAGGCGGGGCACTTGTCTACCTTGCTCCCTGAATTACCTAGTCTGCTTGCCTTCCTGCTCTGCAGATCCAAAGACACAGGTTTGAGAGGCCTTGCTCATGTGGAACTCAGACAGCCACAGGTTTTGGGACATTGAAAAAACTTATGGTGAGGAGAATAAATACCCCTTACATAGCAATGTAACACCATCTTGGGGACCCTGCACATACCTAGCAAGAAACAGGCTGAACACACAATTTACAGGTTGAGACAAAAGTTAAACTCATTTCTCCAAAACCTGAGACTCTCCGCTTCCTTAAATCCTACACCCCTTTCAGTGCAGGGAAAGAACAAGTGTGCCAGCCTCCTCATAAGGATGCAGGATGAGAGCTAACTAAGCACAGAAGGCCTTGTCCAGACATTGATGTGGGATGGCCACGGTTCCACCCCATGTATTAGGCTCACTGAGCTATTTGAGGAAAGAGGGACCGAGTGAGATGAAGAAACAAAGCAAATCATTTGCTCTAGTTTTCCTCATAAGGCAAGTGTGCTTCCTCTTCTCCGTAAGTTATATCATCTGAACTCTGGGCTAGTCTTCACTGACAGGGGCAAAATCGCCATCATCAGGTCAACCTTCCCAATAAACTGAGCAGGTCTATGAAGACTCAGTCAGTCGATTGGGAAGCCAATCTCTGAACAGCACCCTGACAACTGGAGTAGCACTGAGTCGAAGGGAGGCCTCTCCCTTCAACTCAGCATAGTGCACATGTTGGGCGTTCGGGTGGTCAAGTGAGTTACACAAGTTATTTTAAGTAACTTGCGTATCTGTGTCAACTGCCGCCAAAAACGGCAGCTAGTGTAGACCTGCCTTTGTCCTGCTCAACTTACCGTTCGACTGACACTCAGCTCACTGCCTCTGCAAGAGAGGAGAGACTGCTGCCAACAGCTTTGTAACAAATTCAGAGTGGAGGAGGCAGGAATGGGGTCTAGTTTCTAAGTGCATCGCAGGAGACGTGAAACAGTGCCATCTCATGGCACACTCTGGTTGCAATGTGCACAGCTATAGCAGAACGTAGCCTCTTCTCTGTAAAGCCGTGACACTCGCAGGTCATAACATGCCCATGTGGCTTCAGGGAACAGTGTGAAAACACACAAACCCTAAGAGATCTAATACCAAAAGGCAAATAAAAAGACTACCGGTAATTGAGGAGCTGCCTGTATCCAATCTTATGGTATTTGGGGGCTTGAACATTTGGGGCTGACTCAGTAAAAGCCCAGACTGCCACTTCCAGTTAATGGAGGGGATTACTTGGGTTGCTTTGACCCAAAGGGACGCATTAGGGGGAGATGCTGCTTTTCTTCTATCAGCTCCACCCCCACCCCCACCCCAGCCCTACAGAAAACCCCTCTGCCTGAACTAAGCTCTGTGGCTTTGGGGGTGAGATGAGGTATGGGAAGAAGAGGAACCATTGTCTGCATCTTTCTCCCCTCCCAAGGGGCCCAGAGGAGAGGAACTGCAGATGTGAAGTGCTTGGAACACAGCTTTGCAGAGATTCTGACCTCACCTCTCTCCCTCTGCCCCTTGGATCAACAGCAGTGGCAATCCGCAACTCTTTCCTTTCTCCCCATCCCCTGAAACCATGGGGCAAGGTCACACTGTCAGCAGCAGTCAATGTCCTGAGACTCTTGCATCTCTTCTCAGGAAGCTAAAATGTGGTACCAAAAATTCTTTCGGTTATACCTTTGCAGCCTGTCCCTCCTTCCTTTTCATTCACTACGTACATGGCCAACGCCAACCCAGTGCTTTTTAAAAATCACCGTTTCATGAAACACATACAACTTATGGTTTTATGCCCTAAAGTAGAAGGGGCCAGTCACATTTTGCTCCCCACATTCTCGACACAATTAGCCAGAGGTCGACTGGCTCAGACCTACCTAGCAAGAAGCGTAGCACTGATTCAGTGGGAAGGCATTTCTCATCAAATCAATGTTGTGGGGACCCTGCGCTAAGTAGGTGGTAGGCAATTGGTGGGAGATACGTAAGGTATTTTAAGTACTTTGCGTGTCTCCCTTCAATTGCCACCAAAATCGCACTGTGGGGTAAGCCAGGGCTTATTAGACTACAGAAAGGAAAAATTACAGGAAATCCACCCAAGCCAGCCTGATGATACTTATCAGATAACATGCCAGTAGATGGCGCTCAACAACATGGTTTTTGTGGGACACATAAAACTTCTCATCTATGTGTCCCTTAAACAGTGTCTTGAGACCCTCACATCCCTTCTTAGGAAACTAAAATGTGGTACCAAAATTCTTTACCTTTGCAGCCTGAAGAACCTAACAAAAGTAAGTTCCTCCTTCCTTTTCACTCACTATGTACCTGGCCAATGCTAACCCAGTGCTTTTTTAAAAACAGCTTTTCACGAAACACATACAGCTTACAATTTTATGCCCTGAAGTAGAAAGGAAAAGTCACATTTTGTGTCCCCGCCCCCCCGCCCCCCTTCTTGACACAATGAACTTATTTTTTGCACCTAGTCCAGTAAAAGATATTACATCACCTTCTCTCTCTCTCTCTCTCTCTCTCTCTCACACACACACACACACACACACACACACACACACACACACACACACACACCTTTTACACATTGCCACCAGAGGTCTCACAAGTAAAAATCTGACCTTTCAAAATACCTACATGGAAAGAGTGCTGTTTACAAAGATACTAAGCAAATGGTTTCTATCGCAACAATAACCATGCAGAAGAACTTGCTTCTCTGTTTGCATTACTTGAATCCGAGTGGTTCAGACACTGCTGTGGGAACTGTAGCAACTGCTAAACTCTGAACATCTGATCTGAAACTACTGGTGTGGAAATCATCACAAAAACACACTGACAAAGATGCTGTCAAAGTGGTCTTCTACACCAGTGGCATATCCGTATAAAGACATTTCTATATGTGGCATCTCAAAACTACAATATGCAAATGTATATCCATATATGTTGAATGACTAATTACTTTGCACATGGCACATAACTAAATTATATAGGAGTAATGTAACATCAGTCTGGCTTCAAGGTACTTTAAGTGTAATTCAAGGGGGCAGGTCAGTTCAGTAATTTTAAAATGGTCAAGAAAATGGACTGGATTTGTTATTTAAACATGTTTTGTGCACTGGCAGAGCTCATTCAAATCTTGTGAGATATGGGACCATATAAGAAACACATTAAGATGCTAGATATTAATGACAATTTTACCAGTCATTTCACTGCTGCAAGATAAGACATGAATTCTATATTCAGGTTGCTGACCCACTTCCAATTGCAAGAGACAGTAGCAGTAAAGAATAATAGGGGTCTTGCAAAGAAGTTGTATAATTAGATGAGTCTCCCTGTGGAAATCAACAGCGTTTGTTGGTTGCTTTAGTATTTGCAAAAAATTGCTGAGGAGCTAGGTGGAGCTATAGCCTGGTTCAAATCGCAAGTCACCCAACTAAACAAGGTGGGCAAAGCTGTCAAAAATGAAATACAAAGTTCCTTTAGATGAAACAGCAAAGGCAGGGGAGGATTAGTTATTTTGCTAACCCCATGGAATTAAATACTTTCAAAGGTAGAGGAACAAGACCCTGGCTACATGAAGAAAGGGGAGTCGCATGGTGGCCACCTATCCTTCAAACATCAATCCTGCTGTCTTGGTCTCATTTTGCAATTGCAGACGGTCATAGGAGCAAACAGCCCCGTGTTAGCAATGCTCTCGGTGCCTTGGGTTCAGAACATCCCCTCTACTTGGCTTTCCAGAGGACAGATGGAAGGTTTAAGAGTTTTGTTCGTAACACAGGGTCCCTTTGGTGGCTAGGGATGTGGACTGAAGAGCTATCCTGGCTAATCCTATTATTGTAATTCAATTGCACAGACTATCCCTCACTCTCCTAGATAGAGCTGACTTCAGAAGTATCTGCTACCAAAATACCAACAAAAACAGCCCTGATACCATTCTGCCCATTATTCAGAATACCCTTTGATGTGAATTTAAAGCCTGCCACACGGACAGACTCCTACTGACTTTGATGGGTTTCCAGTCAAGCCCTTAAGCAGCTATTTCATCCACATCTTCAAACAGCAAAAGAGGCGGCTTAGGGCCTCTATTTCAAAGCACTGCAGTGACTGACTGAACAGTCGGATGCAGGACAGAATTAGCATGCTAGATGCACAGCTGTGTCAGGCCCTGCATTTATCCATCCATTACCTACCTCACAAAGATAACAGCAGGCTTAATTAGGCTTTGTGGAGGGCTCTGAGATGCCTGGATTTAAAAGGCTGCAAGTACAAAGTATTCTTCTTCCTCTTGGAAGGATTCTTGGAGCTCCTCCTGAATCCTAACCACCCCAGTTTTTAACTGGCACTTGCTTTCCCAACGTCAATGGGACCACGTTCATCAGTCCCACTGGGGAGGGCTGCAAGCAGACCGATCAGAGAATTGAAGCCGTGGCTCAAGTACCCAAAGGATGACAGCATTTCTTCATGCAAGTACTACCCCAAAGTCACAGCCAGCCTGACTGAGCTGCTACCTTACAAACACAGGGTAGATATTGACATACATTGCATGATAAGATGCTGCTACTTCATGACAGACCCACAAAGCTAGTGGCGCTCACCCCAGTTTGAATGGGATCTACTTTGCTTACCTATAGTGGAATGACAGACACAGAAATATAGGTCAAAACCCAGGACCAGTTCGTCAGTTGCTGGTATGCAGCATCCGTCTATTGATTTCCATGGATCTATACCAGCTCACCAACCCTGAATGCGTCTCTCAGCTCCCTGTTTTAGAAAACACAGTGACCTTGCTCAGCTGTTGCTTCCTTCTAGGTGCTTTTACCTATTGTCCTCTTTCATGGAGAATCAGAGGCTAAAAGAACAATTGACCTCCTGTAATTATTTTAAAGTCATGTCAGCATCTCCATTAGGCCCTTAAACTCAAGCGACTGCAGTTCAGTGACGAGTCATTAAAATCATCCTTCGTTGAATCATTGCAACATAGGACAATAATTTCTGTCCTCACATGTATGGCCAGTTGTCAGGAACTTCAACTGGAATTTGGTGCCCCTTTTCCATTGGCAGAATTTAGCTGGAAAAGTGGTGCGAGAAACATCCAGTTGGGAAAAGATTTTGTGAGGCACCTAGTCTCGGGGTATAGTTGAAAGGGATGGCGTTGGAGCAGGAAAGAAAGATTGAGTTGGGAAAGCAAGTCAAAAAGCCTGAAAAGGTGCGGTCCTAAAAATTAAGCATCCACAGGAGACAAACCTCCAAGCCACATTGGCAGAGACCCTGAGGATTTTTCACCTTCCTCTACACCATGGAGTATAGGTCATTTGCAGTTTTAAAGTAGTGTAAATGGTAAATTCTCTAACTTGAAGTCATGATTTGAGGAATTCAGTAACTCAGCCTGAGGTTAGGGGGTCTAGTGTGAGAGCGAGTGAGGTTCTGCAGCATGCAGGTGGTCAGACTAAATGATCATGATGGTCCTTTCTAACCTTAGAATCTATGAGTAGAGCCCTGTGCGGATACAAAAATGTGGATCTGCTTTCAATCTACATCCATGAGAATAAACTTGTATCCAATCCTCACTCCATCTTTTCTGAATAGCCGCATCCATGTCAGCAGTGGCAGCAGCTATCCCAAGCCACCAATCAGCTATTCAGCCTAACAACTGTTCCCCCGCCAACCAGCTAATACGCCAGCTCTACCACTGAACAGCTGCTCCAGAAGTGAGGGCAGTCATGAAAGAAGCCATAACTATCAACATCTGTTCCTCCATCCGCAAAAATGGTCCTTGGATATCTTTATCCACGGCTGCGGATATATAGTGGACATCCACTCATTTGCAGGGCTCTAACTATGTGTCTATAAGATCTTAAGTAACTCCACCAGCATCAATCCAGTTGCTCTGTGTTTACAGAGAGCAGGACCTGGAACCTCACTTTTTGACAGTACCATCAGGGGGGAAGTAATCAACTGCCAGCTGTGTATGACTGATGGCAAGAGATCTCCGATTAAAGGCTGCTCTCCAGTCCCCAGAAGTGATTCATCATTATTCAGAGATCACCCGCCGAAGGCCAAGAGCCCTTTCCCTATTAGTGGCTGTCTGGAAAGGCAAAGCATGAAACTAACACCTTCTGCTGGCTCAGCCAACCACAAATTACTCCAAGAGAGGAAACCTGCAGCTAGAGTGCAACTCTGATGAGCCCATCTGAGAAAGATGGCCAGGAAAGAAGGCAGGAGCAGTATCCAGGAGACAGGGAGGAGTCAGATACAACAAAGCAGCAAGATCCAGATCAATTGTTTCCCTGCTCCTGCAGACTGGCTCAACCCTCTATTAAGGACCCTGGAGGTGCCTGCTAGTTTAAAGCAGATTAATGATTCAGCTGTTCATTATACACCTGAGTTGTCAGCATTTCTGGCATTCTCCTGCCCTGGCAGGTGTATGTCAATGCTTCTCCGTGTTCTTTGCATACACTGCAGAATGCTGAGGAGTTCTCTGCCTTAGAGATACCACCCCATACTGTGATGGACCGTGCCCAGGTCACCTCATCTCTCCCATATACAGGACCTTTTGACAGTCTCTTCTCTAATGCTTTATTCCTACCGTACCACAGGCTCTGAAGAGCATGGCAAGAGGCACCAACGTGCCTTCTCATTTATTAAAAGAAAATGAAACCGACCCAGAGTTCCAGACATTTCCTCAGACAGGAGAGGAATTGAATCCTAGAGAAGGCACTGCCGGCTGGAGTTGCAAGTCAGCCAGGATGATGCAACAGCTTGTTCACAGCATAACAGGTAGCTCTCTGCCGACAGCACACAGAGAGAGCTAACCTCCCCTCTTACAGCTGCTCTGACTACTCCCCAAGTGGCAAGATAATCTAAGCAATTAACACAAACTTCTCCAAGAAAGGCTTTCTAGGCCCTGTAGCTCATAGCAACACTAATCGGCTTATTGCTTTAACACTTCTGAGGATTGGTCAACGGCATTTAAGGCTTGGAATGACATGAAAAACGAAACCCTGAGATTCTCGTTGAACCCTAGGGATATAGGACATGAATAATTGGACAATATCTCTGCCTCTGTAATCATCCATTCCGGGCTGACATTCAGGGGAAGGGAGGGAAAGGAAAAGGCTGGGCTATGTCTACCAGCACAAAGTCTCTTGTTCCATTGATCTGCTCCCTCAAGAGCCTGCACAAAGAAGCTGTTATCAGGCCCACCACTTGTACTTTTCCTCCGTGTCCAGCTTCCTCCTTTCATCTCCAATAGCACAGGCAAGTTGTTGTCACCATCTTGGGCTTGTTTGAAGCTTTTAAACAAAGCAATAAAACAACAGGTGCCACGTGGAACCCTACACCTGGCTTCACTGAGGACACTGCTGCTCAGATCATGGGCACCAGCATGGCTGCATTCATTACTTTAGTCCACTCGAACAGTCGAACCCTTCTTCCCAATGTTTCATTTGGAATTCAGTTGGTCAGGGAAGTTCAGAGTTATTTAATCCCTCCTTCTTTCACCCACCCACTACAAGCACATTCATTCCCCAAGAGCGAATTCTAAAGTGAGTGTAGGACTGTTAGTGTAGTCTATACAAATGGAAGCTTCTTCCAGGGTCCCTTAGCAAGCATTTGGATATTCTAGCATTCACCTCAGTAGGCTGGAAACAACCTAAATGGCAGAATCACACCTTTAGAATACTCTTCCAACACTGCTTACTTCTGTTCTGTTCAAGCAGAGCACACAGTAAGCAGAATGACCTAGATATACAGCTGTGAATATATGGAGACTAACTATAGATTCAGCTAGTCAGACTGGTAATGAGAATTCAAAGCTTCTCTGTCAAATTCATGTATCCATGACGAAATCAATCTAACCTGAAATTCAATGTAGAACGTTTTCTCCACCTATGAGCTTTGGGGCCCCAAATCCTCTATATTTATACACTTTTGTCATATAGCAATGTGGGACCAAGAAAATTAGTCAAAAAGTCAGTCTTTTTAAGAGTTTACCATGGGGCCAGAAACAAAATTGTGTGACACGAGTAGCCAATTTCTAAGCTTGAATACTACTACTTCTATCCATCCCAGGTCTTAAAGACGCCAGTCATCTTGAGAGCTGAAGATCCGTACAGTATACTAACATCATATACTTCCTATATGTCACTTGGAATATTTGTAGAATATTTTCCAGTGCCAAATGGACTATCAAACAGATCTATTGTGCATATAGTTTATGAAGCCAACAAGGTCCCTAACTTGATATATTCAATCAATATTATTCCACCAGCTTTGCTATAAGTCACTTCTTGAGCTGAAGGAACATTGCAAAGAAGAATTTGCAAACAATGATTTGACCAAATCATGACATGAACTTGCAGCGTCTTTTCATGACCCTTTTTATTTACACTAAATATTTGCACAAGTGAATTTTTCTTTGCAAGCGCCAATGAGTCTTTCCAAGGATCTCTCCAAAGCTTTGTGTGGGTTTAGAATTCACCCAGTTGGAACAGAAAGACTACCATGGGACTTTGTGTGAATAGCAAGTTTGAATGACAATAAACAAAGCCAGAGGGAAGGGCAATGATTTGCAAGCAAGCAATGCAAATATACTTCAGTCCAGGAACTATTCAAACACCACAAAGTGTAAAAGCTGTAGTGTTTGCAAATAGAAAAGGGGGGCTACCTTTGCCTAGAACTGAGCAGCTTGTCCAGCCCCAGTCACTAGCACATTTCTAGGATTTGTACATCCCTGCCCTTTGTTTAGCATTATGCTCTCTTCATGCAGCAGAAGCTCAAATCTTCTGCAAGAAGCTGTAAAGGCTTCTCCACCTCTGAACCAAAATGAAATATGTGCTCTTAACTAGCAGCCACATGCCATGCTATTCCATGCCTTGCACAAATGACTATCAGCACGCCAGTTGGGCACTCAGCCTTCCTGACTGGATGTTTATCCACCAAGGAGGATGGCCTCCTATGGAAGTCGACTAGCCCTGGCTGAGCACGGAGATGAAAATAATCATTCATCGGGCTGGAAGTTTAGGTTCACATCCCTGAAGACCATCATCACTTCTGTCACCTTCATTTGTTACAGTGTCAACCGGGTAGAAAAAGAGGAAGATCCGATCAGCCAAGGGTATTGTTGGAAGAGGTTTCCTCTCCTCCCAGGCTCTCAGAGGAACTGGTGTGACCCATCTCTTAACCCAGGTAGAGGAGTAACTCCAGCATTAAGGCAACAGAAGGTGCATAATTGATAGGGAGCTGGAGGGGTTCCTGAGAAGGAGGAGTTAGAATGCTCCTTATAATCCTATTATTTGTTTAGCAGTAGGACCAACCAAGAGGAAGTTCCACTGTGCCAGGATACAGACAAACAGACCCTGCTCTGAACAGTTCACAGTCTAAGTGGACAAGACAGACGGAAGGTGGGCAGGGAAAAAAAGGGACATTCCCAAGGCCTCGCACAGCTAGAGCTGGCCAAATCTCCCGATGACAAAATATTTAACCTTTTGAAATCGAGCGTCACACTGAATCTGAACAAACCCACTTTTCTCTCTATTACCCATGAACCATAGCTTTTTGACAGTCAGTGGGAAACTTGGCCTGGTTCTGATGCGATTCCACTGAACTTTATCCAACATTCTGGCCTCAATGAATTGGCATTTTCTTGTTAAATGGTTTCCCAACCCGTGCCGCTCACAGCAGCTTGGTGACACAGCTAGGAATAGAAATCAGGTCCCCTACTTCCCGTCCTGATGCAGGGTCTCAGCCTCTAAGCTCTGGCGCCTTACACAAGAGCTCTGCAAGGCCCTGGCATTGAACTGAAAGGTTGGGATTCATTTTGCCCTTCTGGAGCCAAGTAACACTTCAATCTCACACCACCACCAGAAGAGATGCAGGTCCGCCCCTCCCCTCCAAAACAGGGGAGGGTAATATTACCAAAACTCAAGTGAACAAAGTGGAACACCATTTCCAACTTCTCTCTTACCCCATTCCACACATCTGCTCCTTTGGCAGCCAGCCTCTTCTCACAGGTAGGCAGGTGCAGTTGTAGCTTCCTCAGTTCAGCTATGTCTACACTTGTAAATTTAAGTCGACTTTAGCTAAGTCGACTTAGTTAAGTCGACTTAGCATGTCCATGCTTAAATTTAAAGTCAGCTTAGGGGGGAACTTACAAAGTCAACCTAGAGCATCCACACTGGACGCCTAGGTCAACTTCTAGGGGCTAGGGGGACCTTGGGCAGGTCCATGGTGGCAGGGGGGACACCCCCTGCCCAGTGCCAGGGGGCTCAGCCTTTGCCCCATTGTACCTGGGTACAATGGGGCAAAGAGGGACAGGGACCCTGGCAGGGCATAGGGGCAGGGTGGGCAGGGCTCTGCCCTGCCCTTTGGGGGGGCATGCCAGGCTCTCCCTGTGCCCCCCGGCAGGGAGGGCAGTGTGGGAGTCCTGGAGAGCCCTAAGTCGACTTTAAATCGACTTAGGGCTACTCCAGGTCTACACTGGCTTAAGTCGACTTTAGGAAGTCAACTGAAGCCTAAAGTCGAATTAAAATGAGGTTTAATAAAGTCGACTTTATTTTCCTTAAGTCGACTTAAGCCAGCTTAAGTCGACTTAATTTACAAGTGTAGACGCACCCTTCTAGAGAAAGGGTCACAGCTTCCTACCTAAAGATGGCCGGGGAAGCTTAGCTAGGCAACACTCATGAAGCTTCCCAGCCCCTGTGTGGGTAGTGCTGTATATGTCTGAGTCAGACCTAGCCCAGAACGTGGCATGTGTGCAAACAGTTCTGTCTGTGTAGGACACACAAAAATCAGTATTAGCTTGTGTTGGTTAGATTTTGCTGCGTGGCAAGAATTTTCATGGTTTGTTTCAAAGCATCGTGTACATTTAAGCTAGTGATACTTGGGTGAGAATTAACTCAGGGCCCTACACTGAATTATTTACATCCACTAACTTCTTTGGTGTGCAAAGAAAACCAGAGTGGGACGTTGCGCACATGAAATCCTCCTCAGTGAACACCCTTTGCCTTAGTGGCTGCCGCATGGAGCTGCTCCTGGACCACAGTTGCTGATTCACTCCTACAGCATAGCATGAGAAGCAGCCCCTCTCTGCACACGAGATCAAACAAAGCACTGGAATAACACATCATGGCCCAAGTCTTATTGCTTAGCTTGTCAGTGATGGCTTGCATTCATTGCCCAGTCTTACAATCAATTAACCAAAAGGAAATCTCAGCTAGCAGAGACCATAACAGCAAACATTAGCAGTGCACTGAAAATAAGAGATTCCAGTTCACTTCGCATTTCAGGCAACAGTTTGGATTGTGATTTCATGTGTCATCCATTGTTAATTTCCTCCTGTAGAAATGTATTGCAATTGGCAGAATGAACTTTTGTAAAAACAAAAAAACTCTGCTTACCTATGCCCACAGCCTAAAAGCTGAAAATAAGTATGATTTGGTGGGCAGTGCCCTATAGAATATTACCTATTTAAGTACACCCTTGTCAAAGATGTTCTCCTCACCTATGCTTGGGGTACAGCCAACATACACACACTGGAATGTGGTTTGTGACCAGTCTGGTTAGCGTGATATGCGTTTAGATGGAAGGGGATTAGGCTTGATCCCAAGTCTGAACATTGGACTTACGTTGCAGTGTAGAAATATCCACAGAACAAGGGACTCTTCAAAACCATGAGGAGTAATGTGTGAGCCAGGATTGCAGCATTTCACATGATAGCACTACTGAGGACAGGGAACTTGTGCCAACATATGCTAGGGACACCGTTGCCCTCAAACCTCTCTATAATTAACTTATTGCTAATTAAGCATTATAATGCCCCGGTGAGGCAAGTAAGCAGCTGCACTCGAGATTTTTTTCCAAAATTGAAAAGATGCAGACTATGATATAACGGCATCTTAATCTCTCTTCCTGTGGAGCAGAGGTTAATCAGCCTGTATAATGATGAATCGGGGCAGGGCACCATGCTGCACGCCAAAGCTGGCTTTCTATTATGTCTGTTTCCTCAGATTCTCTTTAATTGAAGCACATATCCCAGCCTCAAGCCAGACTAATGATAAACGGCAATATACATCTCCACCAACAACAACATTTATTTTATCATCTGTACTGTATGAGTAAGGCTAGGAATAATTACTTGTTTCTCTCTAGGAAGCCAATCAATTTTATATAAGTACCTCTTCCCAGATAACAGGAAGATTAATTTGGGACACAATGGTCAGCTTTTCATAGAAATATCAGGAATTATCTCTTGCATTGTGTCCTGACATGACCCTCTTACGATGTCATCTCTTTTCTAACCAAGCCACAAATGCTTTTCAGACTGATTTTTTTTTTCGCTTTATGCAACCCTCAATCTCATAATGCGGTTGTTTCTAGGGGGGGGAAATGGTTTTCTCATTTTGTGCTTCCCTATCTTGAATCACCTGTGCTGTTTCAGGCTTCATTTTCATATTTTAAACACAAATGCACAACATCTCAAGACATTTTCCTTGGGTTTTGGCCCCTTCCCCTTCTTTTATTTTTTCCTTCTGTGCCCCAAACTTCCCCACAATTTTAGTTTTAGATTTAAAATAAGAGAGACATCTATCCAAGGGTCCAGGTGCCCTAACAAGCCAACAACAGAAAATGTGCATGTATGAGGTAGTCGTGTTAGTCTAATTCAGCAAAACAAGCAAGGAGTCTTGTGGCACTTTTAAAGACTAATGAATTTATTTATCACATGAGCTTTTGTGGGAGAAAATCCCACTTCATCAGACACTTGAAAACAAAAAGAAAACAGTGTACTGTTTACACAATACAGTATACTGTTTTCTTTTAAAATTCAAGAATCTGATGAAGTGGGATTTTCTCCCACAAAAGCTCATGCGATAAATACATGTGTTAGTCTTTAAAAAAGTCAGAAGCAGTCTTTTTTTGTAAAAACTCTTGATAGTAAATTTGAAAAATGCCTCTCCCACCCCTCTGTTTCCAGTGGTGTGCTCCTTTCCCCTGCTAACTCAGCCCACCCAGCTGGGCAGCGGGGCTGGTAAAAAAGGTGCTGCTACTCCGTACGGTCACAAAAAAAGCACTGGTCACAAGACTCTTTGTTTGTTTTCCATGTATGAGGTGTTGCTCACACACAAATAGCTGCTAAAAATGCTTTAAAATTGAGTGCAATCACAAGGGGAAGGCATCTGTGTAAAGGTCAGCAGCACTTCAAAAATGCAGCAATGCAACTGCAGAGGAGGAACACAGGGAAAGGAATCCTTAGCTCTTAAATATGAGGAAAGTAAAGGAATAAAAGCAAGTTGCAAGAACTAGAGATGGCCCTAATGTTTAAATCCGAAATTAGAAACCAGAAGTACAGAAGATGTGAGGGATAATTGCATTGGTATAAAGGAGATTTCAATTCCACATGCAAATTTTGGGGACAAGTCCTAAATGCAGGGTGGTTCGATCTAGTGGATTTGGATCAACCAAATTTAGTGATAAGGGACGCATTCTATAAGCAGGCTACTCACTCCATCTAGTGCTGGGCATCACAGTATAGAACCATACCACAATTCTGAAAAGGCCAAAATGGAGCAGTAGCTATTCAGTGACTCCGGACTTGCCACATTGGACCAATTTTTCCATACAGCACTGTCAAACTACAATGTCTGGTGACTGGTGTCATATATACACAATGGCTGATTTTATTAGATTTACCCTTCTGACACAGTTAAAGATGGGTCATTTTTCCACTTGCCATAATTTGCGAGATTGTTTTAGATTAAGTGATCAAGGATTTTTAAGGCAAACATCAAGATGTTGCCTATATGGCTACTGAGCTCCAAAACTGCTCTATCTGAGATAAATATTTCACAGTTGCAGCTGTGCTACAACTGTGGTCCTTACAAGTAGTGGGGACCAGAAGAGACATTCTCTAACTTACCCTATGGAAATCAAGGCCACACCTCTTTGAGGAGGTCACAAATGTGACCTTCAATAAGGCTGCTCTCTGCTTCATCATCCCTCTCCTGTGTTTGTCTATACCAGGGGCTGGCAACCTTTCCCGACCCCTGTGCTGGCCCCTCCTCCTCGACCCTCAGCTGGTGCCGACAGCCCATTCATGGAAAGAAGCCACCTGGAGGGGTTCCTCTCAGCAGTGTGCCTGGGGACCCCATCCCCAGTTACCTGGAGTCACTCCTTTTGGTGGTGGCACACCACAGAGAGGAGCCGCTCTTTACATGGCATGCCTTGTACATGGCAGAGACATCCACATTGCAGCTGCCCCTGAAAGAAGCCACCTGGAGTGTCTTTTGCTGGCAGGAGTGGCCATTTCTGTGGCGCCACAGAGGATGGTGAGTGCCGCTCCAAATGGGCTTGTGTGCTACTGTTGGCATGCGTGCCGGGGGTTGCCTACCCCTGATCTATACCCAAGTAAAACAGACTAAAGAGCATCTTAGTGTGGAGAACTGCATTTGCCAGAATGTGGTAAAGCCCAAATGTATAATCCGCACAATTACACTAAGATCTTAAGAGATAAGCCAGAAAGAATGGCTATTAATCTGGCCAATATTTAGAAGCCTACAGAGACGTGATCATACAATGAAGCCGATTTATTGTTAATAGACTTGATGTTTTTTGTTTCTAAATACAGGTGCGGGGGGGGGGGGGGAGAGATGAAGGACTGTCATTTACTCTATTTGTACAGCACCTAGCAACAGGAATTCATGCTTATTGGTCCCTGGGTACTGTCACAATAGAAATGTCAAAATATGTTCCAAGACTGGTCTAAAAAAGATCCAATTTCTCTATGCCCCCTGATGAAATTGGTTATAAATCAGAGTCTATGTTACCTTCCCTACCTGTTTAAAATCATCCCTCATCTTTTCAGACTGGCTTTCTAGCTTGCATCGCCTTCGTGTCTCTCTTCCAGTCTCCCCGACCCTTCTGCTGTTCTTTGACAGTGCAGCTGCTGCCTCGCAGCACACACAGTTGTTCAAGGCAGTGGGCAAAACCCAGGAAACCTCTTCAGGAATGGTGGTGGCCCTCCTGGGGAAAGGTAGGCTGGCATTAGGTGGCTGCCACGCTGGCTCACTTTAAATGAAGCCCATGATTACAACATACAGAGTAATGCAGCCGCCTTGCTAATGTACACCTTGGGTTCAGATGTTGCACATCTGCTAAGGCTGACCTCCAAAAAAGCAGATTCCCATGTCAGGGAAGATTAGTGGAAAACGGGACCTGCGCTGTGACAGAGGGCAGCTGGCCAGAAAAGGGAACAGCACCGCTAGACGATAACAGCTGTTAATGGCCATCGCAGATCTCTTAGGGAGTGTGCTTTTCCATCTTTGTGAGTGCATTATGCCCACAGCCCCTGCAGCATACATCCACAGTCATCCCGCACAGAGTGGTTAACCCATCCACACCTTGTCACAAGCAGTGCTTAAAGTGGGCTGAGAAAAGTAGGGGTCTATCTCACATCTGCCCAGCTCCTCCTGGGCTTCTCCCCCACTCATCTCTCAGACCTGCAGCAGGATACCCACCCACTTCCCAGGCCAGGCACTTCAGGGAAGGAGAAAGGAGAAAGCAGCACTGCGCTGAACTGCTGGGTTCTTTCTGCTCCCTCCCACAACCTCTTCTGTGACCATGATATCCACTGCCACGTCGGAGGGAATTCGTGTCTGCTCCCTGCAGCAGCTCTAACCGGCTGCTTTCCTTGCCTGTCCCGCCTTTGAAGTGGGATTTCAAGAATAAGATGAACAAACACCTGCTAGGAACGGTCTGGTTATTACCGAGACCTGCTGTGAGTACAGGGGACTGAACTAGATGACCTCAGGTCCCTGCCAATCCTACATGCCCATGATTTTATAGAAAAGCCTGCATGAGAATAAAGTGAATCCAGGACAGCTGTTGAATCTTTTTTCTGTGCCATGCCACCCACCCCTGCAAAAAATTAAGTAACTGAAGAAATCTAAATACGTGGTTGGGAGGCAGCTGAGCTAGTGGACACGCCATTTCCCTGGGAATCTTGAGAGCCAATCTCTTTTCCCATCTCTGCCACTGACTGGCTGGGTGACCTTGAGAAAGTCACTTCATCTCTTTGTGCCTCCATAATAACGTGTTAATTTTTGCCCAGGAAGGTAAATAATCAACGGGAGCAATTTGCCAGAGTATTTTTAAAAGAAAAAAGGAAAAAGAAAGAGAAAAGTTCAGGATAAAACAATGATCAATTCACAAGTGTAACATTGCACACACTTCATATAGCCAGAAGTTTCTTCTATATGAAAGGATTACGCATGAAATAAGCCATCTGAAAAGAGGCGGTTAGGTAAGAAAGGCATGATATTTAGCCTCTAGCGTACATTCAGAGGTAATTTCACTCTTATGTACTGAATATCACATCTGTTGCCCTGTGTTATACCTAATACATCTTATGGAGACAGTCCTAACGAAGCGGGCCAAAGGTAAACAAGAAAGAAAACAAGCTGACAGAGCAGTCTATTTGCAGTAAGTGATAAGGAAATAAGCAGATGACAGAATTAGAGGAGTATAAACCTTTCGAGTGGCCCTTGAGATAAGTCCTAGCCACTTTAGACAGCTCAGATTTCCTGCCATTGAACACTGGGTCCCACCTCTGGGGACATACTGTCATCTTAGGAGGTGGAAATAGGTGTACTGTTTAATCTCCCTGATGGACCCCTAAAAGCTGTGTCTGGCAATGTGCTTTCTTCTCCCACATAGTGTCATAAGCTTGGCTCCCTTCAGTTGACAAGTACCAGAAATCTTCCTATTTCACTTCAGAAGCTACTCCATGAAAATAATTCTGTGAATCATTCCGAGTACATCAGACCACAGGCCAGCAGTTACGTTTGAACACCACTTACTACACTACCTTCCACTCCTCAAAACAAGCTCTCTGCTCTCAGCTCACCTATGGTCCGAGAGTTCTCAAGATGCTCAGAGGAAATGCTACAAAGTTACGCTGAAAGCATTTCTCAAGAAAACGGATATGGACATCATAAGTTGGGAGGAGCAAGCCACCAGCCGACCCAATGACAACATATCTTCTGTCAGACAGTAGCCCGCTTCGAGGAGAAGCATCTTGCCTGCAAAGCTGAAAAAAGAGAGAAGAAAGGAAAAAAAGAATTTTCTCCCAGCCAGCAACTGAGCTGCTATGAAGTTTCTGTACCTATTGCAGGGGGCTCTGTGGCTCCAGGGCTGAACTCCTGCACCATCTCAGAGCCCATATGTAAATCCATGGCATATATCATCCTTGAACAAAGGGATTGTCGAAAAGGACTACACTAATTCCAACAGTCACATCACTTGCTAGATATTGTCAAATGGAACAGTACATACAAAGGGGCCAAATTCTTTATTCTCCTTTAATATTTTTAATTCCTCAATAGCTAGACACATTTCCTACAACTAAGAAGAGGAACAATAGCAAAAAATGTCCTCGTCTTTTGGGCAAGAACACACAGAATAAAATCTGTTTAATTCTCTGTAGGGGGGTTAGAACTGAGGTTAACTCTTCACTTCATTCCAGGAGGGATGCAACTACAGCCTCAGTAATACTGGAAATCAAAAGGTACCAGGACAACGTAGAGGGTGCCAGACTCTAGCCCGAAGGGCCAAAGTTATAAAAATAAAACAAGTTTAGACTCGGTATTGAGGCCCACTTCACATACTAAGATTAAAGGCTGAATTTACCCTCCATGAAACCAGACCCAGGTCCACTGAAATTGGTGAACCCAAGTGCAATGTTCATGCCATCAGTGAATCTGACCAATTATGGGTGGCAGTCTATTACCATACTTTCATGAGCTGGACAGGTGTGTGTCACTCAGACTCTGGGATTAATAAACAGACATTTCAGAGCAGATGAATTTTAAGCATATGATTTAAAAGAGTAAAAGGACATTTTCAACCACCCCCAATGGGAATCCATTAATGCAGACCTAGTCAGAAAAAGCCTGGTAAACGCCACAGCTAAGAAGAATCTTTAAAGTTTTAAGTAGCTGAACTAGTAATTAATTGCAAAATGGACCCTCCCTCTCAAAATTCTGCTTGAAATTCAATCCTGGAAGCAGTTCCCGCTAAAATTTTACACAGCTCCATGCAGTTTCCCCCCACCCCCAAGTCTTACATTTCAAAGCCTTTTCATGGGCTTTGATCTCCAGAAGCTCCAGCTGTTTGTTACAACTTGTTCTTTAATTAAAAGAACTTGCCATTTCTTATTAATCAGCCAGCTCACTTTCAGTTATAATCCCATTATTACATTCTTCATTGCTATTCCTTCACCTGTATAGCACAGAAGTACATGGATGTCTATTCTGGACTTATAGGTAGGAATAAGCCATGCTTCCAATGGGGTCACATGCCACACTAAGGCCAAGAAACTTTAGACCTCTTTTTCATAGGCAAAATCGATGAACCCACAGTCTCTTCTACTTAGGTAAACTCATATGCTATACACAGCCTCATTGACTTAAATGGGACACCACAGAGGTCCATGGAATTACCTGCAGAGATCCAACTCCAGCGTCAGGACTCCTTTCTGTAGTGTGATATTGTTAGTACGATTTTCATTTTTAGTGAAAGTGTCTGGACATTCTCTCTGATAGTCTCTCAATCTCAGACTTTTTTTCATGCTGGTGAGCAACTATGTTGGGCATTTGAATTTAAATCTGAGATGACATATAAAGTGACCTGAACCTAAGAGGCAAAATGATGTAAAGTGGTACTGCGTGAGGACTCAGGAGAACAGAAGTCTAATCCAGGCTCTGGCCCTGGCCGCTGTGTGGCTTTTGGCAAATCATTATACCTTTCTTTTCCCTCTCATTCTTTATCTATTTGGACTGCAAGATCTTTGGGGTAGGAACTGTCCCATATTTTTTTGTACACAGCATATGCACAGTACCTAGCACAATGAAGTTCTCCTTTCATCTAAGATTTCTAAATGCTATTGCCATACAAGTAATGATGGGATTAATCCCACAGTCCATTTTCAGGTAAATTTCCCAATTATGGTACAGTCCGAAGCCCATGGACTTCAGTGGAAGACATTTCATTAACTAATGGGCTTGGATGAGGCTCTAATCAATGTGAATTTTGGCCAGGGCCACATTCCAGCAGAGAGAGTAATGAGCTGGGTGTGAGCAGTCCCTTGTGACATAAAGAGTTAAGATGATACCATGTGTGCACAGGGATCCACCCATAACGAACTCTACCCAGGAATGGGGGTTACAAAGGGCTGCAGCCTTCAAAAACACCCATCAAGCCAAATGTCACTTCATTTTATGTTGTCTTCATCTCTGAGTGCTGCAGAGATGTTTGTGCCATCCAAGTTGCTCAGCAATTAACTGTCATTGCCAGAATCTCTCATGGTACCACTGAGCCTCGGTTGTTGTTAACACGTGAGTATGTTTTTTAATTCTCTGTTTAGCTGCATTACTGCCCACTTAAAAGCAGCGCAGAGTTTCAAGCTGCAAGACTCATGTTGTTTAATGTACCTGGGACACAACAAGAGAACAAATCTTAGGGGTCAAATAATGCCGTGAGCTAAATCAATATTGGAAGTCACAGCTTTTCTCCAACAGGCACCAACTGGTAGCTCTCTCTAACAAGGTGGATGCCGGTTCTTGTCTGTGTCCAAAGACCACTGTCTCTTGTGGGACTATTTAACACAACACAGAGACAGCTCGTAGCTCCGTATGCAGCATCATTGCAGTCTATGTAAGGGAACATTCAAAAGAGCAGCAACTAAAAGAGTAATTGTGCAGAGTTACATTTGTGCCTCACTCCTAGCACCATTAAAAGCGGCTGAGGTCTCTTGCACATATATTGGAAGACAAAGAGCAGGATTAAGGCACCATGTCTAGAAACACAGTCCATATACATGCCCCCTATTTTCCAACCCACACATCCCAGTATTTTGAAGAAAGCTTGCTTTGCGAATGGCCTCCATCGGGTACAGCCTCAGGCCTCAATTTGGCTTATCGTGTTTTCTTTGGTCGCTTTCTAACACCATTACTGATCTGTATCTACGCTGTGAGATAATTAAGAGCTAGTAAAAACTGTTATCAAATGTTTCTAATTTGCTAGATTGCTTTTTCATGCTAGTGAAAAAAAAAATGTAATTAAGCACTAACCACCAAGAAGAATGCAGAAGACACATTGCTTTGGTAAGCAGTTTTTCGTATACAGTTTTAAGAAAAAAAAGATATAATCAAAGTCATGGCCCAAACCCACAGTAATTAGAAAACTAATTAATCCACTGAAAGTTGTAGTTTTACTTCACTATGCTTTCTACATTTAAATGTTAATTTGTACTGCAGTAACGCTAAAAGACACAGATCAGGTTTTTATAATACACTAAGATTTGATAAACTCTGTACAAATTCAGACAATCCCTATCCCACAGATCTTACAGTTCAGTGTAAACACCTTGAATAAAGCCTTGAGGCTTCTGTTCTAGCTGTTCTTTTAATCTAAATGCCGATCTAAAGCCCAGTGACTTCACTGGATATCTTCCAGCGGACCTCAGTGAGTTTATATGAAGTCCACTCCATGAAGTTTGTACATATTGTAACTTATACCAATCTTTGTTTTGAAACGTGTGGTAGAGGATGTAGTATTCGAGACACACAAAATATGCTTAACAGTAGTAAAAATCATTTTAAACACAAAAGATGGGATATGCTCTTCAGATATATTGAATGGACTTTTGCCACCAGCCTCACCATAAATCTGCCCAGAAGATCCTATGAAACTCACCCAAAGTGATTTGGTACTTTGGAAACATCAAGTACCAGGGCATATTCTCCATTGGCTTTATTTCTGAGTGCAAGTCTCTTAGAAAATGTGATTCCATAAAATAGAATAGTTGTCACCTCAGACAGAAGAGGGGATGTAATTTAAAAATTCCTATGATTTTCAAAATGGTGTGTGCAGCCTGGTCCCATGCTTTGAGTTTTATTGACAAAGAACTGGTTACTTTCACTACCACTTCAATTCCCCTTTTGAATTCTTCGATGAGCTAATCAATGTGGGTCAGGGTCTCCCTGTTTCTCGGGGGTGGGAGAGGGGAGCATTCGATTTTTTTTTTTTCCCTGTAGGGTTGGAGCTCTTGCTCCCACCCACCTTTCATAGCAAAGGAAAGAATTAAAGGATTTATCTGGAGATGGAAATGCCCTGCTAATGCAATTGTATTTCACAAATGACAAATTTGCAGGTTGTTCGGGGCCTACTTCACAAATGACAAATTTGCAGGTTGTTCGGGGCCACCATCTGCTAGAAGGAAACATTGAATCAGATAAGAACAAGCTGCTGCTCTTTGGCTCACTTAAAAAGGGAAGAGACTGATGGTACTAAATTTGGACATCCTGCAAGAGGATCCTGTACAAGTGTCCTCCATACAGCTCTAATGCACCTCAGTTCTTGTTGCATATAGTTGCTGGTATGTTCTCTGATATTCAGCTATGGCAGTTACGGTTTTTTTCACCTCTCTTAGGAAGACAACTCAAACTTCTCTATTTCTGGGCATATCTTCTGGAAAAATATCTATTTTCCTGCAATCTCTAAGATGTGTCTGTTTTACTTCCCTAACATGTTTAATGTGGTCAAATTCCAAAGGGGTAGCCGTGTTAGTCTATTGTAGAAAGACAACAGAGTCTTGTGGCACTTTTAAAGACTAACAGATTTATTAATCGCATGAGCTTTCGTGGGAGAAAATCCCACTTCGTCAGATGTCATACACTCCCCTGCATTTAATTTCCTCCCACTCTGTAACTTTCCTATCTTCAAAGCGTCTGACGAAGTGGGATTTTCTCCCACGAAAGCTCATGCGATTAATAAATCTATTAGTCTTTAAAAGTGCCACAAGACTCTGATGTTTAATGTGTTCATTTTCATTGGTCTTTGCTTGGACTAGTCTCTAAGGAATTTGATTGTCAGATATATTAGAAGGGAAATACAGCAGGAAATAACTGGTGTAGTATTTCTTATGCACAGCAGGATACAAAGTTCTTTGGTTCAATACTAATTTACACTGTTAAGCGCACTTCTCTCCTTTTTATAGAAAAGAAAGGATGCTTTGGCTTAGTTTATTTTAAAGACAGAGCAACTGCTTGACAGTATCAGGACTTGTTTTTAGCAAGAAGCTAGCCAATCTCATTAAGCAAATGAAACCTGGTGTCAATTAGTCTAATTGATGTGAGAACTTGATTAGGTCCTAGGAGGACTGGATTTCCCCAGGCACAGCATCCTAACAAAAACAGCTCTCCTTAGAAAGTGAAGAGAAATTACGTGAAGCAGACAGAAGACAGTGATGAAAGCAACATTACAGCTTCCAAAACACTACGTGGTGCACCAAGCTTAAAAGTCACTTACCATACCTCTGGCAGCAAGCAGTATGTTGATGATTCTGCCTCTCTGGTCCCCTATAAGCCCTCTTTAAGACTGTATTTTGCATTACACATGCAATATAATCTAGGTGAAAAACATCATATCTACAGTTATATTCTGAAACCTATATTCAATCACCTATACTGAGAACACCTAGAATTCACAGTCCCACTCTGCTCACAGGGTGTTACGATGTGCTCAGGACCTCTGAAAAAGTAAGACTCAGAATTAGGCCTGATCTGATACGAGGTCGATATAGTTAGGTCAACATACATGGGACAGGGTGTGCAAAAACCAACCCTGCTGTGCCAACCTGCCCCCAGCAGAGATCTAGCTCTGCCAATGAAAGTTTCTGTCGATTCAACTACCGTTGCTCAGGGGAATGTTTCTACACAGACAGCAAAATTCCTTCCATCAGCGTAGGCCGCATATATTACTGCAGTGTCATGCCATCATAGCTACAGCAGTATAATCTCCATAGCATGGACACACCTTTTTGTCCAGGCACTTGAGTAAAAATTAGGAATTTATCTTTAGACACCACATTGGAAAACTGGGCTCTTTATGCAGAGCACTTTCCTGCCAGGACTAGGAACTAGGCACATCTTCTAACCCAACAGCTGATTTCTAGTCTAGACAACAGTGCTAAAACAGTGAATATTTGACTTTTGCAAATCTGCTACTGGGATACCTCTGCTAGCAAAACCCATGCTTTTAGTCCCTCCTTCCAAGCGGTGCTGGAGAGACAGAATCGGCGGCAGAGCTAAATGGGGGACTGCAGTATTTATTGCAAAGTAGGGGTGTTAAGGTAAATATTGAACATGTCAAGCTTCTTATGCTTCTAGCTGGATACTTCAGTGGAGGGCAGAAGGGATTTTAAGCATAACTCCTTAAAGAAAAAGCAAGACATACTACACAAAGTGATTGCTGTATTTTTTAAATGTCTTACAGAACATGGAGAAGCTAGTCACGCTGCTTTCCCTACTAGTAAAGTCAATCTGCCCTCTAAACCATCTCATTATAATCTGTAGCAGCTAAGTAAGGGATTGCAATATTCCCTGAGCATGTAATATAAATATTCCTCCCCTCCTTGTACACCTTATTACATCTTTTAATAGCCACAGAGTTGCATCCTTCCTTCCCACATCCATCTCAAAGGTTCTGGGATTCAATATGGTACAGGAATTAAGCAGCAATATACTGGTTTCACTCCTTTCAGCCCGAAAGGATAATCAAAGCTGAGTAATTTCTACTTAAAATTAAGTTCCAAAGGGGTAGCCGGGTTAGTCTATTGCAGAAAAACAAAGAGTCCTGTAGCATTTTCAGGTTATGTCTACACTTACCAAAGTTAATTCAAATTTGTTAATTTGAACTAACTAATTCAAACTAATTTTAGTTAGCTCGAATTAACTTAATTTGATCTAGCAAATTTTAGTTCAAACTAAGCAAGTGCCATGCATGGCACTTGCTTCGTTCGAATTAGTCAATTGCATTGAGCTCAATGTGCTGGTTAGTTTGAACTAAGCGCTTAGTTCGAATTAACATGGCCACACTGGGTTAATACGAACTAACTAGCTCGAATTAACCCTTACTTCAAAAAGTATAAACGAATTTATTAGTTCGAATTAAGGAAGCCCTTAATTCAAACTAATGAAAGCCTAATGTGGCCAAGACTTAAATTAGTTTGAATTAAGCTTCCTTAATTTGAATCAACTTGTCAATGTAAACATAGCCTTAAAGACTAACATTTATTTATCGCATGAGCCTTCGTGGGAGAAAATCCCACTTCGTCAGACGCTTTGAAGAATCTGTTAGTCTTTAAAAGTGCCACAGGACTCTGTTTGGGGGTTGTTGGTTTCTTTGTTTGTTTTTTGTTTTTTGGGAGGTATTTTTACTTAAAATTAGTTTCCCCAGTGTTGGGCTGAGCCATGTGTGTTTCATTTATCACTTCAGCTGGATGGGAAATTTCTCCGCACAAGGTTAGTCTCCTAGGCGTAGCTACTTTTATAAATTCTTAAAGGATTGAACTAGTAATGGTCAAATATAAAGAGCCAATTCCACACCATGGTGGAACTCCAATGATCTTAAGGTGCACAAATGTGAGTATATATATATATATTGCAGAGCAATAACAGGATTCTTTCAGTCCAGAGGGTGGTTCAGTATGAGTTTGAAGGTTAGTATCGGCCTGAGCCACTTCAAATCATCCATACGTGGAAGGGGTTTTAGCTACCCCCACTAAGGAAGAAACCACACACTGTAGACATGAATCTGAGCATCAGAAAACCTATTCCCCTCTATCCTGCTGCACTCCCACCCACAAAAGAAAACAACTTATCTATGGACAGGGCAGGCCAAAGGCCCAGAGCTGGTGGTTTTAACTCTGCTCCCAGAAAGATCTCTTCAGAAGCAGTTGTATTTCCCAAAGTGATGTCACATTGATGGCCTAGCAGAATGCCTTAGCATTAAGATCTTCCCAGAAGACCTGTGTGTACGGTACTGAATGTGCACCTCCATGACAGCCTCACGTAATTGCAGTATAGGACCTAAACCTCTAGAGCAAGGCTACAGGAGACAGCTGTCATAGCAAATGGCTCATCACTGGCCAAAGATATGTGCAAGGCCATGGACCCGACTTCAGGGAGCATTACAGAACTCGCTGCTTTAATCTCAATAAACCCACCAAAAGTTACCTCACTTTTCAAAGAGGTCCCTCAATATGGACATAAAGAAAGAAAGTTCCCCATGTTCGATGTGCTCCCATGATGGACTACGAACCCAAAGAGATTACAATTCCCCAGCTGTGCTTGCCTGTTTCCTTTATGGTAGGAAAATCACTCCTTCATATATGCACAACAGTGGGATCAGCTGGCTGCATGAGTTGGAAGGTCAGAGAAGGGCTGAGTGAACTGTTACTGAAACAGCGACAGTGTGAGTGGTGCTCAAAATCTGACCATATGTCCAACTGTTAATATATTGCCATGCACAAAAAGCAGGTTTGAAATTCCCACCAAATCACACATTACAACCCCCATCCTCTTGTAAGGAGCTAGAGTGCACCAAAAGAAATGTCTTACCCAGCAGGGGAGTGAAAATGCATTTTACTAAAGTTAGTGATTCATCAGAGGACAACTGTATTCCTTGGCTCTCATACAAAATAATCTGCCTGTTTGCACATCTAGTCAATTGTAGATATGCTACCTGGACACTTAAGGCTAATGCAAGAAAAAACAAAAATGGTTATGCATTGCATAGCTCACTGAGTGAAAATATTGACTGACTTTACTTGTTATGTATTCCAATCTAAAGAATATATTGCACTGGTGATGACAGCTCAGAGTGATTCCTAAGGAATCATGGCTGACCTTTTGCTCTCTGTCACATCATCCATTATTTAAAACCATGTTTCTAAGTCAGTGGTTTTCAACTGGTGTGCCGTGAGAACAGTCCAAGTGTGTCATGAAATTTGGTACAAAGGTAATGAAAACCAATGTAAAATAAACATTGTTTCATCTTAAACAGTAGCCTATCCAAGCAAAATTACAACTCCTACAACTTGTGAAAATTAATAATCAAATTAAAAGCGAGGTATCAGTCTTTCGATTCTAAAACATGAACATTCTAAACGCAGGTGGCCAAAGGGCAAAAATGAGATGATGTATTTTTTTCCAGTGGATCTGAAACATTGCATTTTATCCTTCTTTAGCCTGTTGTATGCCTTATGTTGCAAACCTCTCTAGTAAGACCATAATCATAGTAGATGTAAGTAAATGTGATGTTTATGAGCAATCAATTCAGCTGAAAAAAGCAAGTATGCTGTAGAATTATGTGTCTCATTGAAGTGTGCCATGTTACTGAAAAGGTTGGGAACCACACCTCTTAGTACTCCTTAGCTACATCCACCCAATGTAACTTTTAGATCTGAATGCCAGGAGTCCTATTTGCTGGTTGTTTAGTTGCTCCTGTTCAATCCTATAAACTTCAGTCCAATAAGAAAAAGTGGTTAACAGAAGGACTTAGCATCTAACATACATGGAGTGTTTTGTGTTACTAATCTAATATGACAAGCAAAACTCCATTATGAGCTTGTACTGATTGTCCTCATTGACTTTCAAGGCAATTTCTCCCCCTCACCCCCATTGTCCTTGACAACCTCCTGCATAATGGCTCAATGTTAGAGTGATAGATGCTATAGAAATAGCTTATAGGCCTCTCTTATAATCGGAGCTGTACATGAGTGTAACATAGCGCTGAACTGTCCACTATTACTCCAGTCTTCTGTGAACACTTTTTTCCCTTTTGGCATCAGGACTGATCTGTATTTAGGGCTTCAGAAAGAGCTTAACTCCAGTCAGGGGAATAACTCAGAGTTGAGGGAAGCAAAGGAAACCCAAGTCTCCTTTAAATTCACACCACTTCCATTTCCATCATACTGATTTCACTTTGTCCAGTTGTATCTGAAAACACCACTATTACACATTAATAATTCTGGGTGTGTATACAGCAACTTCCATCAAAACCCCCTCATAGAGAATAGTTATGCTTCAGAAAAATCCTGGTGGGTAGGCAGCATTTAATTTACAGCAGTCTGTGGTGTGACTCTACCCTGGACTTCCCACCCATGTAGACCCAGCTGATGCCCATTAACAGTTTGTTACAGTTCTTGGACCAAGTTCTGATGGAATACACCCTCACGTTCACCCCCTACTAATCTCAGTACAAAGCATGCATCATGAGCTATCATTTGAGAACTCAACTTGCTGATCCTTAGGCAGCTGATTTTCAGCAGTGGTATGCTCAATGCTTCTCAAGAACTGAAACCCCTAGGGAGTAAGCTGAGTACACAAAATCACTCGTTGCTTTTAAAGCCCTGCCCTATATTGCTGAGAGCCGCTACCTTGGTTGACACTCCAGGTGTTAACAGAATCAGAACCTTCAGTGCTAGCAGCATGAAGGCTGAGAGGGTAGAGCCTTCAATTCATGCTGGGCAGCTCGATTCCCGGTCCCCACCTATTCCTGCCCAGCAGAGGCTCACTCAGTCAGCAACCTGCCTTCTCCTCCTGGCGCAACAGATTGGTCAACAGGCCACCTTCTAATCCTGTATGTGATGGAGATTCCACTGCATTAGTTTTTTTATTATCATCAAGAATCTGCCCCAGTGTAGGAAGCTCTCTGAAGGTATGCAGACCATCTGTGATGTGGTCTCCATTTGCTCCAATTCCAAGGAGCACTGCAGGGGTTGAGATGGGAGAGCAGGAGATGCTGGCTTGATATCTGCACTTTGGCAATCCTGAACTAACAGAGCCCCTGAGGAACTGTTGCTAGTTGGTGTAGGTTAGACCCGCTCATGGTATAAGGTCTGCTCCAACTTACTCCAGGATGTGCCTAGAGAAAGAGGGAGTGGTAATTGGCAGATCTTGGCTCATCTGCCAATAGGTTTCTGAGTCGATCTACAATAGTGACTTTTACAGCACAGTGACACCCCACAGGAGAGCTTTGTGCTCTTAGAATGGAACATGCTGGGTTCAAAGCCACTGCCCACTCCCAGGACCAAGTGGAGTTAGTTACACATACAACAAAGAGATAGCTCGTGTAGAGTGTCTACTGTGGTCAACTTCTCTTCATAGACTTTTTTAATGCTCAAAAGGGAAATTGGAACTAGGAGAAGCCTCCAGAACTCAAGTGTAAAATAACTCAACTCAAGCAAAATCAATATGGAAAATCAATGGTAGAGCTACCCAAGAAAATACCCCTCTTCTGATCTACTTGTGATGGCTTAGCCATGCCTTTTCCCGGCCCTGTCCCCTTTTCAACATGCCAAAGAAGCAGCCCTTAAGTAGGATGGCTGTGATTGGGCCCTTGCTGCAAGTTATACAAAACAGGAAAATTAAATATGTGCTCTCATGATCATGAATTAGTCCCACTTCAGCCTTTCTCCAAGGCCCCCACTCCACATTCATTTTGTCCTACACCCAATATGACCCAGGTTGGAGCCACACTGAATCCTAGGCGTGTTCCCTGATTGTCTCAGAAAAAAATGGGATGGGGGGGAACACAAAACAAAATTAAAAACCTACCAAGGACATCAAAGCGGCAAAGCGTAAATAGGGGCAAGGCAGAGCAAGATGCACAGAATCAGCTTCATTCGCCAATACCGCACTCACTCCTATTGTTTAGAACTTGGGAACAAGTTGTTTAACGCATGGTCACAATATCCAGAGGGGTAGCCATGTTAGTCTGTGTACAGCAAAACCAACAAGAGTCCTGTGGCACCGTAAAGACTAACAAATTTCTTCGGGCATAAGCTTTTGTGGGCTCCAACCCACTTGGTCAGATGTATGGACTTCCACTTCATGCATCTGACGAAGTGGGTTGGAGCTCACAAAAGCTTATGCCCGAAGAAATTTGTTAGTCTGTACGGTGCCACAGGATTCTTGTTGGTTTTATTTAATGCATGCAACTAAACATGGAAAGGAATACTCTGTCTCACTTCTCTCCCTCATCCCCCCAGCCCCAAAAAGAAATCAGAACCCCATATCTGAAATTCAAGCTGGGGAAAAGGTTTGAGAAAAAAGTTTCGGTAACTAAACCATGTCACTTTCACCAAATTGTTTTGGTCAAAAGAAAGTTTTGGTCTAAAGAAGTGGTTTTGTTTTGGTATTTTAGATAGAAACAACTTAGCTCCACAATTTCCTTTAATTGTATTAAAAGAAAAAAAAATCAAAACCTGACAAATTTAAGTGGAGTCTCTGACCCAAAATACACTGTTCAACTTTTCTGAATTGCCAACAAACTGAAAAATCCATTTGCACTGGACTATCTAAAATCTCTTAGGCTGGCACCTTGCAAGCTGTTCCATCAAAGATATTAGGGCTGAGATGCAAAGCATTTGGAATGACCCCTTTTTGAAAAATTGCATCTTCAACCATTGTAAATCTGAGCTGCCCAGCATGCATGATGGCAAGTGGCTAACAGGATAATCAATACACATTGAGAGCATCTCTTGTTATTGAAAGAACAGCTCATACAATTTGTTAGCTTGGGGAATTTTGAAGGCCCCAGAGCATTTAAAATTACAGTTTAAAGGTCAGGAAGGTCAGGAGTACGATATATATGCCCCTGCTCTGGTTCTCAAGTTCTTATGCAATTTCCTGATCATTTAACATAAGCTTTTTGGATCTTTTATTCGTAGCACAGTCACATTCCCAGGAGATTCACTGTTTCCATTAGTATTTGCTCCAACTCTGCAGCCTACTGCGTGAAGCTTACTTACAGTCCAATAGATAAAAATAAAACAAAGGTGGGGAGTAAATACCATGGCCTGGAATCACAGCCTGTGGTCCAGCTGACACCTCTGCTGCCATCAGGTCTACTGTACAGTTTAGGTAAAGTAGATGGCAGAGTTCTTGCTTCAGCAAACAGCAATGTGTACCGGACAGACCCAGGGCCGGGGGAGACAGAGTGAAGCGGTCCGGTGAAGGGTTGCAACCAAGTTAAAATCCCTAAAGTAAACAGAAAGGTCCTGGAAATTCCACTTATGCTGCCATCCTGGAAAATACAACTGCTGATTATTCAAATATCATCTGCCATTTGGAAGGTGTCTGAGTTTAACACAAGTTTGAATCCATGTCCTTCAGAATTTTCTTTAGTGTGTGGGATATTTTATTTTGAAGCATCCAGCTCACTAAATTTAGCTTCTAAACACTGAACCTGTCTGCACCAGTAGCTCAACACACAGGGGTTCACATCAGGAAATGAGATTTTTGGAGTCTAGCTTTTTAAGCAGTCTCAAATATTTAAAATTGATACCAGCTTCCAAAATAAATGGTTGTGCTGGAATGCCTTCAACTAGCTGTCTACCTAGGACAGAGCACAGACTACTACAGCACCTCCTCTCCATACATAGGCTTCCCATAAAACATTGAGTGAAGTTCAATGTCTCAGTTCAATGTCAAGGTGCTCAATGGCCTGAGTACAGGATACCTAAGAGCTTAAAGCTCTGGATGAACACTGGTTGGCAATTCCACTCATGAGGCACCATGGACCTTCCTAATGCAGAGTAACACTCGTTGGTGCAGGAAACAGCTTTCTCGAGGGCCAATCTGAGGCAGAGAGGAATTTGCACAAGTACAAAGCCATCACAGATATCACCATCTTCCACTCCTAGTGCAAGATGCATGACTCCAACTTGCCGTTTCTGGTACAAACACATCATAGCCATTTACATTAAAAGATATTCTTCAAACACAAAAGCCTATTGAAGAAGCAAAACCACACATGCTCTCAGTTCTCCCCAGGGGACAAGAATGAGAAAAGAAGGAACCCCACACAAGACACATTAGTCAAGTTGTGCAATGTTCAGATGGCAGATGCTCTGATCCTGTGGTGGCAAGAGTGGTTCAGGAGTCTACACAGAAGAGGACAAACCAATATGGCCTACAGAGAACAGGACAAACTAACTTCCAACTGCAGATTATGAGCATTGTTCTTCAGTGGCTCGAATACCATGAGAAAAGCCTTCCAGCCAAGTCACGTCCAGAAGGGTATGGTAGGTGGCAAAGGGAAAGAGGGCAAAATTCCCTGCAGAAGGTTTTTTTCCCTTTGACCCAGGGTTCAAACTAGTTACAAATTAACACAGTAAAAAAGGACCTTCCCCACTTTCATGCTATTGCTCTGAAAAGTTGCTGATTTTCCTCCAGGTCTACATTTGCACACCTGAGAATCTGTGCTTTTGACATGAGAAGTTTACACAGTACAGGACACTTTGGACAACAGATTCCTAGCTTATTGCTAACACTCCTGGGAGTGCCATAGGCCAACAGCGCTCAGAGACTGTACAGTTTCGTCTGCGCGTTCCATCTTCTTGTTTCTCTCTCAGTTGGTGCTGGCTTGCTCCTCTTGCTGGACTCCCTGCTATTTTAGCTGAAACTTTAAACAGTTCTGCGATGTTATGTTATACATTCCCCTCCTGGGGAACCTGTAATTGTAACTTGTTCCAGTCTCTCTAATGCTTCACTAACTGGCCTGCCTAAGAAAGGTTACCTGAAGCCTTTAACTTCATTAACTTCTTGTCTGGTGATGTTTCCTTCCCTGCTGAGCTCAGCCTGGGATTTCTCTCTCTAATCTAGACTTCTTTTTACTTCATGCCAAAAGGGATTCTCTTTTCATTCCAACAACGAGTCAGGGTCCACCAGTGTGGGTATGTCCCCTCTTGTCTTTATTTTGTTTAGCTAATTCAGGCTTCACTTCACTGACATAGCCCTAGCACCCCCCTTGTTCACAGTGGTTAAAGTATAATTTGATGGGCCCCGGAACCGTCCTAATCTCTGGGCCCCCTTCCCGTACTGTCTAGGGCCCCTTCATGCATGTGCGGGCCCCAGCCCAGGTAGGCATTTGCAACCACTTCTCAGTACCACATGCATCGGTTATCGCTCCATAAAAATATTTATAATTGTATATGGCATTTATGTCTATAGCAATTATTGTCACAAACTAGCAAACACTGCATAACACAATAAGTATTGTGATTAACAATGGTGGGGCGTAGGATCTGCCAGCAGCCAGGGCAGGGCAGAACATGCGTTCTGCCGGATTTTTCTATTTTTAGGGGCCCCGGAACTCTGGCCCCTCAAATTTATGGGCCCTGGAACTGCGTTCCAGTGCGTTCCCCCTTACTTTAACCCCTGCTTGTTCAACAAGAAGGATCTATTCACCTGCACAAGCTTTCCCTTGCAAAGTTGAAAACTGCCTGATCAGGTCAATTTATCACAACCAATGGAGCTGGAGTCAGAGGGACCTTGTTCCCTGGAGGAACGGCTGTTGAAAAGACACCAGGACAACAGGGAAAGTGGGTGGTGGAGCTGGGGTCCATGGCAGCCATGTGAACAGACCACAGAGAGCAATAAAGTCTCACCTTAATGGCGTTCAGCTTCACTCTTTGGTAATCAAAGAGTCACAACTTCTGCCTGTATTTTAAGTGAAATATTGAAGAGTTACTGTGTCTCTGAATTTAACAATACCCATGTTTTACCTTCTTCTCCCATCGTGCTCCTTGAATGACCCATTATACTGTACTTGGTGTTGAATTGCTACTGGCCTGTTTGGAGGAGAGGGAGTTATGCCTTCTGTTTTCAGCAAACAATAAGGCTGCTTCTCAAATTGGGGCCAGGAGACATTTGGATTATTGCTAATCCTTTTTATCCTATTCTTAGCCCCCTGGCTTTTCTGTCTCTGATCACCTTGTCATGTACTAGACTAAATGCTCAACTCTCTGGCTAATGTTCTAGCTCTCTTTCTCAAGTTGATGGTAGTCTCTCCCATCTCATGGTATCTCAGACTTCTATTTTCATACTTAAAAGCATTTTTCTTTCCTGAGGTTGAAGCTCTAGATCATATTTACAGTTCACACCTACAGTGAAGACACTATCAGTAGCTCACTTGTTAATACAGCATGACTCCAAAACAGCTGAGAAACCCACGAGAAATCTGCCAGAACATAGTTCAAATAGGAATCCCACTCATAGGGAAATATAATTTCCAAATTCATGAGGCCTGTTGCATCTGGATGCTATATCATTTCTCCCACAACCAAAGAGAGACGCTACATTTGTCTTGCACTTAATATAAACTGGTTAAAGTTTTCTTCAGACTAATATACCAATTCACATTTTAAAGCTATGAAGGTCCATTGGGATCTAGTGTGAGGTCCTGCATAAAAGCCATGCCATAGAATTTCATCCAGTGATTTCTGCATCACTCATACATCAAATAAATTAAGACTGGGTATCTGAAAGAGAGACCAACTGAGGGATAATACACTGCATCCTTCAATAATCTGTAGCAATTGTTACATACCTTGTTAAAAATGTCCCTCTTATTTCCAGCTTGATTTTTCAGCCTCAGCTTCCAACTACTAGACATAATTCTGTCTTCACCATTGTTAAGGTGCTGTTATGAGAACCCCATAAACTGGCCGCCACCTCCCTTGTGATATAAAGACATAGAAACTGTTTCTCCTCAGGTGACGTAGAGAAACTGTTTATCAGATACTCTTCCCAGGTCACATACCAGATACTGCCCCCCAGGTCATGTAAAGAACTCCTGGCTGCTAGGCTTGTGACTATCAACATGCTTTATTCGGACCCTGATTCGCTCTCAGCCAGCTCCCAAAGGGGTGGGTCATCCCCCTCGCCCATGTGCTGAAGGGCAAGTCAATAATGGCTGCTCTGGCCCCCACCCCAGGGGTGTAGAAGGCTCTGACCCGGAACCTAGAGAGCTGGTGAAAATTCCTTTGCACAAATAAGGACAGGAGGAACCGGGCAGCCCCTCGCCCCAAAATTCCTGCTGCAGCGAAATCTGGCCAATCACAGCCCTCGGCAGGAAGCCGTGGCCTGGGCCATAAAAGCTCCCATGCCGCATGGAGCACGGAGAGTCTCCTCGAGTTAACTGCTAGGCCTGATCACCCTGCAGTAGGAGTTCCCCCGAGAGTGCCGGCCCGAGTCGATTTCAACCTCCGCCTTAAGACGTTATGCTGTTGTTAATCACCTGCCTGATAGTTGTGGTACGTATGTAAACTGAACCCGAGTCATCCCCCATGTTTACTTCTCATGATTGTTTCTTTCCCTTTAAATGTATATAGTTGAATGTGAATAACTCTTCTACCTCAGTTTTAACCCAAGATATTACAATTGGTGTAGGTTTGGGGATTATTGTTACACATTGTTTTATGTATAGGACTCTGCCTTTTTATTCTGAAAGCTTTATTCCTGTGTAACTCACTGTATGTTAAACTGTGGGTAATCACCTGGGGCTATCTTGTTATCTGTGAAGCTGACTTCTAAGTTAGTTCAGCCAGCAGCACAACTGTTAACCCTTTGCGTCCCAAAGAGGAAGACTAATAAAGTTTATTATTTTTGGCCACCACTTTAAGTTTCCAGGAGCCTTCCTTCTCCCATCCTTTACCCACTGCGGACAACCATCACAGGGGAATCAATTGATCTGTGAACTCCTATCTTACCAAAAAGATTAAGAGCAAGATTGAACTCTTCAGCTCTCACTATAAGACCCCATTTCCTAGATCTAGGGGGAAGAGGAGGAAGACTGTTCAAAGGATGGTGGGCCTAGCCTTCCTGCCTCACTCCCTCCCCCCCCGACACACTAAGCAGCTGGCCAGGATCCGACCCAGGCACCAAGCACTGCAGCTCAGCAGGAGTCACTCCCCATTCCCAGCCCTCGCCTTCCCCCTCTACTACGTGACCTGGGCACAGCACTCTGGCCAGGAGCCACTCCCAGCTCCAAGCAGCTATGCACAGCAGCACTCCTCCTTCCGGGCCCTCTCCCATGTGAGCACCCTGGTCAGGTTCAGTTATACGCACCACCAAAAATTATACAAACTTGGCACCCATGAGCACACGTTTGATTTAAGAACACTTTCACTGACAAAACATAAAGAAGATACCAAAATGAGATTTCTAAAACTGCTACAGTACTTGCCCATGGTTTAGGAATCTCAGGTGCCTTCCAAAATCTGAGAGCAACGAGGTATGGCGGCATGTTCCAAGAGTCTAAAAGCAGTAACACTCTGATGCAGAAACTACAGAACCCAAACTACCAAAAAAAGAAAAATCAAACCTTCTGTTGCCATCTGACTCAGATGATGAAAAAGAACACGTGCTGGTCCGCACTGCCTTGGCTGATTATCAAGCAGAACCAGTCATCGGCAAGTAAGCACATCCTCTGGAATGGTGGTTAAAGCATGAAGAGGTATACAAATGTGTATCATATCTGGCATGTAAATACCTTGCAATGCCAGCTACAACAGGACCACGCAAACACTTGTTCTCAGGAGGCACTGAAAATAAAAAGCAGGCAGCAGTATCTTCTGTAAATGTAAACAAACCTGTTTGTTTTAGTGATTGGCTGAACAAGAAGGAAGACTGAGTGGGCTTGTAGGCTCTAAAGTTTTACACTGTTTATTTTTGAGCTCAGTTATATAACAAAAAGAACATATATTAGTAAATTGTACTTTCACGCAAAGAGATTATACTATGTATGAGGTGAATTGAAAATGCTATTTCTTGTTTCTCTGTTTTAAAATGTAAATATTTGTAATAAAAAATATAAAGTAAGCACTGTACACTTCGTATTGTGTTGTAATTGAAATTGAAAATATAGAAAAATATCCATAAATATTAATACATTTTAATTGGTATTCTATTATTGCTTAGCAGTGTGATTAAAACTGTGATTAAACTTGATTAATTTTTAATTGAATTAATTTGTTTGGAGTTAATCACTTGAGTCGACTGTGATGAACAGCTCTAGTTTAGAAATATTCTGCGTTCTCCCATGCTGTCACAATACAGGAACTGTTGGTAAACATTGTCGTAGCCAATAGCAAGGCTTGTAGAAGTGACGAGCCCCTCCTGGCTTAAACTGGTCCCATTAGATAAAAAGCAGCACTTGTACCACTCAAAGCAGTAGCAATAAGCCTGGTGCAGAAGTCCACGCAAAAGTACCAACATCAGAACTTGGTTCAGAGCCTCCATCTTCTTCCATGGAATGTAGCCAGTACAGAGTTAGATCTGTTCTTACTCTTCCATTTGAATCAAGTGCTCACACCCCCACACACAAATAGCTACTTGTGCATGGCATGTAACTGGTACACATGCTATTCCACTAGTGGTCAACTATGTTGCATTGTATTCCACACTAGAAAGTTGAAGCCACTAACTGGCCGCCAATTAAGGGTCAGTACAATAAAGCAGTTTGTCATTTTAGGCTTGTACTCTTTCCGTCATGCAGTTCATGGCATTCATTACTGATTATGAACGCCTCAGAGCCTATTGCTTCTGGAGCAACAGGATGCTTCCGATTGACTTCAGTGGACATATCTGGATCTCACTATCAATATTTCTGCAGTAGACACTCAGCGTTAGCATCACACTACCATTGTAGGAGGTTTTACATGTTCATTAAAGATATGGCTCCAAACTTCTTTTAAAATAACTGTATTTTCAGCCTGCATGTTCCATTCTGAGGTGCAAAATATAAACATGTTTTAGTGTGGCTAACTGAGATACATTAGCCCAGAAATCCTAGATGAGTTCAAGTCATTAGGTTTCTGGGAGTATTTCAGTAACTGTCAATGAAATGATATATGCTTTTTTCGTTTTATCATCTGCCAGTCTGAAAAGCTATTCAGTTAACCTACATTTCCAATGTTTTCCCAAAAAAGTTTAAACTACTTATCTTCCGAGACAGACAGGGACAAAAAGAACAGTATCCTTATTTTGGTGTCAAACATACACCCAGCTTCAAAGCTTCTCAAATCCATGAAGCAAATGATTTGCAACATAACGTAACATAACAAGACCTACTTTTCAAGTTAGCTCAGTTAGCTGCTTCTATTTTGAGCTCCTCACCCAAAAAAGTAGCTAAAAAATGAAAGGGGAAAAATATATCCAAAGTGTTTTTATAGCTGTGTGAGAGAGTTGCCCATCCCGAACCATAGTTTCAAAGCCTCCCAAACATTAGAGCTCTCACAAAACCCAACTTTGGTGCCTGAGTCCATCTCTAATTCATACTGAAACATTTGAGAATTATTGATTCAGCTGCAGAATTCTACTTTGAGGAAGCCCATTTCAGATCTGGGCATCAGCTTGTCATTCAAAGCTTGAGTTTGCACTTATTTCTATGCCATATGTGGAGCTGGACTCGCAAGTCTGGAACGGAATTCACCACATGCAGTTACGTTTTAAGGAAAAATGGGCAGTACCATTGGAATCAGGCCAAGTCTGGCAGAAAACCCTGCAAGAGGGCCAAGGAGAAAAACTTCTGATTTCCCGTGTAGAGTTTGCCTCACAGTCTCAGACCCTAACGTCAGAAGGGGCCAATATGATCATGTAGCCTGACCTCCTGCACAATGTAGGCCACTGAACCTCACACAACCTCCCAACTCCTGTAATAAACCTCTAACCCACTCCACTACCCTGCAAGCTTCGTCTTGACAGAGGGAAGTACAGAGGGAAGGATGGTGCTGGAAAGGCAGCATTTCCCCCTTCCCTCATGCCACAGGGGAGATCTGCACCACATTGTCAAATTCAACATTTCACTTTCCATCTCCTAGCGAGACAGCCACTCTGTCCTCACATGCACAGGAAGCATCCAGGAACTTGAACAGAAACACGTTTAAGGGAAGAACATGCCCAAAGCCTACATGCTTCCTGCCAAAAACAAATGGACAGATCACCTGAGGAGAGAAAGACGTAGCAATTGTTTCTACTTTGGAGCATATCAGTGAATCTATCCCTCCTCCAGCGTAGTCTCCAGTTACATATCCCTTTGCAGCCAGTCCAAGCAGGCACCCAATCGGGACATCAGGACACATCAGGTATATTAAGCAACATCAGGTTGATCAAACAAGGGCTATGTCTACACTTGTAAAGTTAAGTCGACTTAACAAGGTCAACTTTAAGTCGACTTAAAGTCGACCTTGTTAAGTCGACTTAACAGAGTGGCTACACTTTAAGTCAGGGGTGTCAAACTTATGGCCTGCAAGCCGGATATGGCCCGCCAAGGGCTCTTATCTGCCCCTGGAGCTCTGCACAGCTCTCCCTGCAAGCTGCCGGTAAAGTGCCTGCAATTTTACATTTTGTCAGCAAAGGGCGCTCCTCCATTATAGAAATACATTGGAGGCAACCCTTCTGGGGCCAAAAGTAAAAACTGCAGGCACCTTTACTGGCAGCTTGCAGATTCGGGGGCTGTGAACAGGGTTTTTTTCAGTGGGGTGGGAGGGTCCCAGCTGGGTGCCTTGCTTTGAGGCTGGGCACAAATTTTGTTGAGAGCTGGCCAGGGCCTTTTAAAATCTGCCGCCCTGCACGCACCCAGGCAGTGGCCCAGGGCGGGGAATGGCCTGGCCAGAGAACTGACTCCAGGGGCTGGATTGAGCCCCTGTGAACCAGGTAAGTGAGGGGAGGGGACTGGGGAATGGGGTTAGGGAACTGGCACAGGAATGGTGAGTGGGGACCAGAATGCAGCCCCATCCAGGGAAGGGAACGGGCAGCGCAGCAAAGAGAAGCGTTCAGGGCAGGGGAAAGGGAAGGTGTCAGAGGACCTGTGGGTTTGGGGAAGGGAAAGGGGAGCCCACGCTGCCCCAAGCGCAGCAGGGGAAGGGGTCAGGGACCCCAGGTGGTATTGTGCTGGGAAGGGGTCAGGAACTCTACCTGGACACACTTCGGCCCCTGGCCAGTGCCCTGACTTCCAATGCGGCCTGCGACACTGAATGAGTTTGACACCTCTGCTTTAAGTCGACTTAAGTTGACCTTGTTAAGTCAACTTAACAGTAGACATAGCCATACACACTGGCTTTAAGTCGACTTGCAGCTTAAGTCAACCTTCAGAGGTGGTGTTATTAAGTCGACTTAAGGAAGCGTTTAGGTCGACTTAATAAAAGCCCGATATAGACGCGGCTTTGTGTAAATTGCCAGTGTAGACGCACCCAAGGAGTCCTGTGGCAATTTTAAAGACTGACATTTATTTATTGTATGAATTTTCATGAGTAAAATCCCACTTCAGACATGTGAAATGGAAAGTACAGTATGGAAGGGAATATATAAATGCAGAGAAGGAGAAGTCACAAGCTCAGTTTAGATTTTTTTTTTCCAGCAATCCAAGCAAGTTATTTTGATTCAAACAATGTGGAACAACAGGCAAGAAGGTGGGAAGGTTACAAGTTTTTTAATGAGATCCAGGCCAAATCTCTATTCAGACCTAATTTAATGGTGTGAAATTTGCATACAAGCTGCGAACAATGGCTAATAAGACTTCAAGACCTAACTTTTAAAGGGGGGAAAAAAAAGAGGCATGATCCAGCTGCATGGTACTGTTTAGAGGTTGGTGACATAAAACAAGATACTACAGATAGAGCATTGAACTACTAATCCTTGTCTGTTTACGGAATGAATCATCACACCAACCTTGAATTGTTAAGATACTAACAAGGGCCTGTCTTCCAGCTCCTTATAACCTTTGTGGACTAGAAAGACAAAGTGGAGCATTCTGGTAATGTGAAACAGAATCCTACCTCCTCAGTTCAATAACTCTGTGTCTGATGACTAATGGGTAAAAATCTTTGGCCTGTACACATGCCATTAAGGCTTGATCATAACAGAGGAGGATTAAGGAGACTTATGACCCTGGGCTTCGGACTCCAGGTGGACCCCCCTCCCCCAGCATGGGGCCCTGGCCCCCCCGCCAGTACCGCCCTCCTCTCCCCAGGGGCAGCAGGGCTGACTGGCGTGCAGTGCAGCTTCCGGTGTGGACCTCCAAGGCTGCACCGGAAACTGTACATGCCAGCCGCCTTGCCCCCAGGGGCGGAGCAGCTGGGTCAGGGGGAGTGCAGAGCTGTGCCCCTAGGCCAGCCCACGCCGCCCCAAGGGCAGGGTGGCCAGCTTCCAGATCATGGTGGCCCTGCTGCCCCAACAACGCCAGCAGGGCAGAGGGCCCCCAGATGCGGCGGGCGCCTGGGCACGGGCCCCATAGGCCTGTGCAGTAATCCACCCCTGGATCATAACAGTTCGTTCTGACCTCATGTAATGTATGGCGTTGTTTTGTCAGCAACAATCAGTTCGTTGTCTCCTCAGTTAATACTCTAGTCCCTCTAGCCCAAACCTTTCCATCTCTGATAGAAGGGCTCATGTAGAGGAACACATTCAAATGTATTAGACTTCTACATACAAGCAATTCTAGGGGATAAGGAAGAGGCAACAATTAAGTAACAACCAAAATGTCAACAGGGGACATTTAAAACAAGGGATCAGATTCCTAGCTGGTGACTGTAGCATAGTTCCAGTGGCTCCGACTTCATCTAACACCAACAGACGGTCTGGTGGAAAATGTTTAAGGGTACAGATGATAGCAAAATCATAAAATGGACTAATGAAAACCAATGAAACCAGATTCACTAGGATTTACATAATTTAAGCAATTAGTCCAGCAGATACTAAATACAATTCACTGTAGAGAACTAAGATATAGCAAGGGGACATTCTCAAAAGGGACTCTATCTAGCTGGTGTTTGCATTAAATTGTCTGCACACATGCATTTGAGCACCTGTGAATCTGCAAACCAAGATCTGTACCTAAAAATAGAAAGAAGAATGCTGTGTGCGCGCACAGGGATGCTGGGTAGTGACTCTTTGCTCCTCAGCCCAGGAGCAAAATAAAATGATGTGCATGGATGGAAGAGTCCCTCAGGACGTTGATCATGCAGAGCTTCGGGAGTTATTCTGGAGAAGATATTGAAGTAGCACCATTGCAATAAATCATGATCTTGCTGAGTCTAAAGCACATTACTGGAATCAGAACATCTGGGTTTTCCTCTGGACTGTCACAAAATTTCCTGTGCAACCCTAATCAAGTTACACACCCTGTGCCTCAGTTTCACTGCAAGAGGAGAAAATTATACTTCTGACCTGATTTTGTCATGTTTCGATTAAATGCTGGCTCAGTGCTCCGGTATATTCCTCTGGAAGGCATGCTAAGTATTAACAAAATGGCAAACAGGGAACATAAATAGCACACAAAACAGATCAAGCGACACCCAGGCCTGTCCTTCCCCTTCTGGAATACTTATTCACTGTATCACCAAAGAGACTGTATGAGAGGATGCAGTCTCATGCAAACAGAAGATAGGTCCCAAGAATTTAAGTTAATGGAGAGAGATTGTGCTAGAAAGCTACTGTGCTCTTAAAATTAGATAGCAGTACTAAAAAAAATATATGCGATTATAAAAGTAGATGACAAACACATGATTTGGGAACTAAGAATAAATGGAGAACTGTAACATAGTAATTTCACTCCAACTGTGGCAACTGTTTGCAATTGTTCCCTGGGGAAGCAATGGAATCCAACAATGTAAATGAATTTAAGGCACTTTTGATTCATCTCAAGAGGTGGTAGTGGGACAATGATTAACAGCAGGAAGGTGGGATCAAAATAATCCAAAAAAGGGCAGATGTATTGTATTGAATGATTGTTTCTTTCCTGTTCCTATCATTTATGTTCTGATTTCCATGGCAGCAGTCTGAGGTCATACCGTAAACATAGTTTCAGGCTGAACAAAGGGAAGGAGAGCTGAAGATCTTTATTTTAGTATAGCACAGGGGTCGGCAACCTGAAAGATAAGAAGAGCCATGTTTAAAAGTTCCTTCAATTAACCAAGTGTTCTGAGAGCTGAAATGGGTGTAGCCTCCTGGTGGGGGGAGCTGGGTGCTGAGCCAGAGCACCTGCCGCAGGGTCCCTGGAGGCAGGGAGGGAGCCTGGAACTACGAGCGGGGCCCCCCACAGGGTTCCCTGGTGGTGTAGGAGCCCAGAGCCTGGTATGGGCTGCCTTCAGGGTCCCCTGCAAGCAGGACGGGGCCCAGAGCCTGGAGCCGCAAGGGGGCAGCGAAAGAGCCGCATGAGGCTATGGACCCCTGGTGTAGCACAAGACCATGGAATAGCTAACAGCCGTTCTTAATTAGCAACGTGTAGTCCGCAAGTATACGGGGTCCTTAACTCATCTAGATCGGCATTTCTCAAACCGGGGAGAGAAGGATGCAGGGGGGAGAATCACAGGATGATTTGGGGGGAGGGGGCGAAGGTCACAAGTGCAGGGCCAGCATTAGTGGTTGGCAAGTACGGCAATTGCCCAAAGACCCCACACCATAGTGGCTCCTGCAAACCTAAGTTACATGCCTCCCAAGAGGCAGGGCAAAGGCTTCACACTTCTGAAAGGGGTACAGTAATCTGAAAAGATTAAGAACGACTGGCTGCCGGGGTGGTCCAGATCTCTACATAAAAAGACAAGAGCATTTGGGAGTATTACTATCAAGCACTATAGTATTTTCTACAGCAGCTAAGTTCGGCTGAAGCTCTTTTTAAAACCCAATCTTCAAGGACTGCAGAGGGAACACAGGTCTCATTGTGACGACCACCATTCCCAAGTCCCACCCTATCTGTGAACGTCCCCCTTTTCATCAATTGCAGCCTACAGCCAAAACTATTGGACACAGTAAGGGGACTCATGCACTGATTTGTTAAATAGTTGCCATTCTCTGGAACTCCTACACAAAGCAACACAATGGCGCTACACAGAACTATCCCACTAGAAATCCCATGAACCCACTACTTTCCTGTGAAATGTAAACTTTCAATCCGACCAAATAAAGAGGGAGAAAAGCAGTAAGATAAAGAGAAGCCTGTTGAAAAACAATGATTACCCTTCAAATTAAGTCACAAGTTTGAGGAAAATATGCCTGTGTGACAGTGTGCGTGTCAAGGTGTCCTGCTGTTGAGGTATTATCTTGCCGTTACCATAGCGATCAGTCATAAGTAGTCAGTACAGAGGGAAATCTGCAATCTCACAGGAAAAAGTCAGTATAGGCTCTAGGCAGCTCTAAGTAAAGAACAAATTTTGGGGGGAAAGAAAAATGAGAGTGTGCAGGGATTTTTTGAGTATGTTAATTTTGCATTGCTTTTCAAAGACTTATTCCTCTATTTCATATCCCCACACACATATGTGTGCATAGTAACTGCCCTACTTCTCCACCCATGGGGGCTTTCTGCGAAGTGAAAGGTGTTTGCCAGTGTATGCCAAAGGCTGAATTTGGTTGAACTCCATGCTGTTCACCTGAGCTCATGTCATGGGTCAAAGCTCGCCAGGTAAACAATACTATTTTAGGAGTTAAGGTGCTTGCTCAATTAGCAAAAATGAAACGAAAGCTATAATGCAAGTAAAAATAAGAAAGAGACTGAACTGTTACTTTAAAATGGGCTTTGCAGTGGACTGAAGGCCTAATATTTAGCTTGAGATCTATGAATAGTATTAGTTAGTGCAAGACCACAGCGGCTTGTGCCGCCACCCGAACCCCTGGAGTGTGCTGGGGGGCCGATTCACCTCTCTTTTCCTACCTTCTCTTTTTTCTTCCTTTCTCTTCCCTTCCTTTTCTCTTCTTCGCCTTCCTTTCTCTTTCCTTCCTTTTCTCTTCTTCACCTTCCTTTCTCTTTCCTTCCTTTCTCTTTCCTTCCTTTTCTCTTCTTTGCCTTCCTTTCTCTTCCCTTCCTCTTCTTTGCCTTCCTTTCTCTTCCCTTCCTTTTCTCTTCTATTTAGTTTACCGGTATTTTGTTCAGAATATTTTTTTCTTGTTTTCCTTCTCTAAAAACTGGGTGCGTCTTATGGTCAGGTGCGTCTTATGGTCCGAAAAATATAGGTGTCTGTGTGTGTCTCCTAGCTGGCTGAATTTGAATGGGTCATTTTAAAAGGAAGAGGACCAGGGCCAACTTCATAAATGGAAAATCCAAGAGGATAACAAAAACCCAAATCACCAGGACACTGATAACCAGCAAACAACAACCCAGAAGCAAGTGGGTTTCCCCACCTTTCAGCAGGGAATCTGAGCGAAGATTCCCAACTCAAGAATAAAGGACTTCAAGGTGTGAGGATAAAGTGTGGGCTTCTGGAAGAAGCTGGGAGCTCTCACCTGGGAACAGTCTAAAGAGGATAGACAGAAAGACACAAAGCCTAAACATGGGTTGGGAATCTAATGAGAAGGGACTAACTATGCTTAGTTTAAAGCTTTGTTTCTCTATGCTAATTCAAGGACTTCACAATCTGTGTGCCAGGTAACCAGTAAAAGGTTACCTTGATTGGAAAAGGCTGCCTGTGTCATTGTAAATACAAAACTGAGCCCTGAAGAAGCACGGTACTAACCTCCCACTGAGCTCTGGCTTGGCTGGATTCTCTGCAAGAAGCCATGGAGACAGAGTTGGCCAGTGCTGAGGGCCCTGTCTTGGAGGCCACGGGCCTGCTCCTGTGAAACTCTGTGGGTCCTGTGGCCCAGCCCACTTAAGGCATACTTCCCGGGAAACTAGTTACCAGCTGAGACATAGATCATGCCCAGTGACTCCATGACATCAACCTGCAGTCCAATCATGTACATGCCTTAAACTCATGGAAAATGTGCACTTGCAAGTCACCCTTTTTCAGAAGACAATAGATTTTTGTATTTCAACACAACAGTGAAGTTGACAGTTTGAGACATTTTCCCCCATGTTTTTCCAACCAATTAGTGTAGACAGCAATAGAAGGTCCGCACTAGGCTTAGCACCAACATTTCACATAATTTTGGCCACTAGTTTTTGCCCCACTGGTGGTAGCAATTGTAAGACTTCTAAGGCTTACAAAGCACATTGACCCTCCTGCAGCTGCCAATAAAACCCACATAACAGCACCCATTCTAGTTTTTCTGCTTACAGAGAAACTTGTAATATCTAAGATGCAAGTTTAGACCCATTAACTTCCATAGAAAGAGTCACACTTCAAGGCAGTAAGACAAATCCAAAAATTGCTCCATATAAAAATACTTATAAAACATTTCATAGAACAAACACTGGCATTTTCCATGAAAGCACATGAAATATGGGGATTGTTTACAAAGTGTAATTATAAAAGTTAAGACTGTGCAGCCCCACAAGGCTTTGCCTTGCATGGCTCTTTGCTCATTATTTAAGTGGGGTTTACAATGAAATTTGGCAAAGGAAAGTTACTCAGTGCATTAAATCAGGCAACTGGTGAGTTATGCTTGATTATTTCTTTTTCAAGAAGAAATTAAAATTTATTTTCTTGAAGCCAGTTTAACAGCCTAGCTCAAGAGAAGTCCCGGGAGTACAGAGCGCTATGCATTCATATTTCACAGACAGATTTCCCCTGAAGGTCAGTCTCTTTCACAACCATTATGTTAATAGTAGAGCTAGGCATGCAAGTAGTTTATTCAGTATGTTTTACCTTTTAGATCATAATTCCCATGAATTTGTTTCTTTCAAAGTGATTTATTAATCTTTCATTCAAAAATAGTTCAGTTTATGGGACACGCATGAAAGAATTGCCAGCAAGCCTATTTGTGCATTATTCAATATTCCCACTGTATGACTTACCTTAATTACATGGTACTGATTTCTAGGTTTTTTTAGTGCAACTGGGGAAGGTGAGAATAACCTGCTAAGGATTTGACTATATCCTATCAGTTACTAGCAAATGGACAGAGGACAGGACTACGCAATTTTAGGACATTTTAAACTTGCCCTTTCTGGATCACAATTACCTCCCTTGGGCTATGTGTACACTGGCAAGTTAGTTCGAATTAAGGAAGCTTAATTTGAACTAACTAAAGCCATGGCTACACTAGGCTTTCATTGGTTCAAATTAAGGGCTTCCTTAACTTGAACTAATACGTTTGAATAGCCTATTCGAACTAAGGATTAATTTGAACTAGTTAGTTCGAATTAACCAATGTGCCCATGTTAGTTCGAACTAATTGCTTAGTTCGAACTAACCGGCCCATTGAAATCAATGTAAATCGCTAATTCGAACTAAGCAAGTGCCATGAATGGCACTTGCTTAGTTCGAACTAATTTTTTCTAGTTCGAATTAAGTTAATTCAAACAAACTAAAATTAGTTCAAATTAGTTAGTTCGAACTAACTGATTCAAACTAATTTTAGTAAGTGTAGAACCACCCTTGGAGGCCTGTCTGCCAGTTGCTCCGATTAGGATATATACAAGTTTTTGACACGCAAATCACACCTTCCCTAGATGTGTTTGATACACTAGTCAACAATACCATGTACCTAAGGCTTGGTTTGAACTAGTTACTTTGACATTAGTACATCGCTCAGGGGTGTGAAAAATCCACACCCTTGAGCAACATAGTTATGTCAACATAGCAGCCTCTACAACGTTTCTGATGGTGGGGGACGTTTTGTTAACTATGGCCTCTCATGAGGGTCGTGTTATTTAGATAGAAGAGCTCTCATCGAAGAGCTCTCATCCATCAGCACTGCAGAAGTGCTGCTATGCCCTTGGAAATATTTAATGTAGCTCTACCTTAAGGTGGCCAGTTTCACAAGAGAAGTGGTGAATAGTGTCCCATAAACTGAACTACGTTTGCCTAAAAAATTAGGCCATCACTTGAAAAGAAGCAAATTCCTGAGAATGAAGGTTGCAGATGACAGAACAGTGAGTGAGAACAAGACCTAGGACCCTCCCTTGGGCATTTTGGACCCAGTGATCCAGCCTGTGAGGCATGAGTGTGTTCCCCCTCCCTCCCCACCCCTCCACACACACTCACTTGGTGTGTGACTAACCTGAAGCTTCAAATTCCAAAGGGGTAGCCGTGTTAGTCTATTGTAGAAAGACAACAGAGTCTTGTGGCACTTTTAAAGACTAACAGATTTATTTATCGCATGAGCTTTCGTGGGAGAAAATCCCACTTCGTCAGACGCTTTGAAGATGGGAAACTTACAGAATCTTCAAAGCGTCTGACGAAGTGGGATTTTCTCCCACGAAAGCTCA
>ML685877.1:815189-875608 GCA_007922175.1 Pelusios castaneus
GGGGGCTGCAGGGCTTCGGGTGGCGGTGGAAGCTGCCGTGCTTGCCCCTGCCACCACCCGAAGCCCCGGGACTGAGCTAGGGGGCTGGCCCGAACCGGCGTGGGCAGCCGGTTCAGGCCGGCCCCCTAGCTCAGTCCAGGGGAGCCGCCAAACTGGGCAGCTCCCATAATAGTCAATTTCACTGCTCAGCTAGAGCAGTGAAATTGACGTATTTGACAGCTCCAATGTCCCAGAGTGGCCTCGATTGGCACTCTGGGACATTTCCGGAGGCTGTCTAATGCGCAAAATGTGTACACACGAGCATTACCGCGGAACAGCTGTTCTGCGATAATGCTACCACTCTCGATTTGAGTGGTTTAACTGTTGCGCGGCAAGAGGGTGTTGCCGCACAACAGGGAAATTGATCGTGCTTACACTACTGGCTTTATTGCGTGGTAAGGAGCCTTACTGCGCAATACAGTGATCATGTGTACATAGCCTTAGTTCCTGAGTCCTAACTTGCTCAGAAACCACAGCCAGCCTTTCAATTTTGGACAGTGCCCCTTTGCTAGATTCTCGAGTCCAGAGCTACAATGTCAAACAAACAAAGGACTCCAACTCACAGTAAGAGCCCGGCCTCCCCTCCAGACAGAGTGTGTCTTCTTCGCTTCATAGCGGACTCTAAAGGCTAAATATCTCGTAAAGGGCAACATTTGCTAAAGGCAAGCAAAACAGTCCTCTCCCCCTTTCACTATCTAAAAGGCCTCTAAGTTCACAGAACAACAAATACTTTTCATCTGATTTTATTGTTCAAGGCACTGAGTTAATCGGATGTTGACTGGTGGAGTCATACCATTTATGGCCCTTAAGCCTGTGTATGCAGCATGACATTGCTCAGCCTTAAGATCTCAAACTAATTAACATTGCAGCTTGATTTCAAACTACTGGGCTCAAAAGCTGCAGAACACTGTCCACAACCCAAATTCAGCCTCAACTTTTATCCATGCCAACTCAGTGTGAGTAGGACTGCAAAACATACAGTTCAGGCCACAACAGGGATCAACAATTTATCTGTCATGCTACACAGTAAGTGACGGTTGCCGCAGCACCAGGAGCCCCTCCCTTATCAAGATGAAATGCTAGTTCTTGCCTGGTTTTATTTTCATTAAAAAAACAAACACAAAAAAACAAAATCACACCACAGGACAAACCCCAAAAGTTAAATTTTTATTAAAAGAATGACTCCTCCTCCCTATTTCCGATCTGATCTAGTTCCGTTTTTTGCTCAACATGTTTAAAGTTTCTTCTGTTTGAGTCATCTACTTCAGGGTGCCTAAAACCTGGGTGGACAATCTGAATTTGTTGAACAAACACTCCAGCCAAAAGCAGTTCTGTTGTGCCTCTATTGAAAAGGGCAGGGTCACAGAGAAGAGAGTTTAGCCCATTACTTCACTGTTTCTGTTCAACTGATTCAAACTGAAATTATTCTGATAGAACAGAGAGTAACCCAGGTCTCTTGGGATAACCACCTGAATATGCAAAGATCAGGGCAAGCTGCAGAAAGGAGAGCAGATTCTCCCAGCACTGGTGGGTTACCTGGAGCTAAACTCCCCAACCAGTCAGAAATAATGCTTCATCCCCCACACTGGATATCAAGAAGCCACATTACACAAAACAGTATAGGTTTGGATCTTACCCAAAATACCACACTGCCAGCCAATCCTTTAGTAACTAAAACTAAAGGTTTCATGTACAAGGAAAGAAACAGACAATGAGAGTACTGTTAAAGGGTTAAAGTAACACATACATACAATGATTTGAAAGTCCAATACATCAGGTTTCCAGTAGAATTCAAAGTTTCCAGATCTCAGGCGCACATCCAATACCTGGGTGGGTTTAAGTTCTTGTTTCACAGCTTCAGTTGTTAGAAATCCAGTTCAAAGGAATATAGACTAAATAGACCAAGTGTAGAGTTTGCTCTAATTCTCCAGTGCTGGCTGGGATCTCAATCCTGCGGCCCAAACTTTCCCAGAGAAGCTTGAACAGCTGTGAGACAAAGGGATTATGTTCCCAACTTCCTTTTATAGCTGTAGCAAGGTGGGCATTTGTAGGTCATTTCTTCATGTGGGCTTTGATGACAGTTTGCAGATACTTGCTTAAGTGGAAAATAATAATGTATGTTGTCCTTTGAAGTAAGACCTTCACCTCATTTACCTTGCTAATCTTAACAATATAGATGTTTTAAACTTCATCAAGTAACTACTAACAATACACGTGCATATCAAAGCCCTAACCTACTCATAACATTACCATTGTGTTTTCCTACAATATGTTTTTAAAGGTTAGATCTGGGTCATGTATTTTACAAGGTGGCTTGTCCTTTTCAGGCCTAGCATGACACAGAACAACTCCTGTCTGAGCTGTGGGAGGATGTTTACAGACTCAGGAAGAAGGCACTGCCTTAATTATACGAGAAGATAAAACCTTCATTATTCAGTCAAAGCCTAGTTTCTTGAGCACAACACGGCAGCAACTGAATGGCTTGCAGGCATTACATCCATGTAGTCTTACACAGCCTGTGTATTAATCCTCTGTTTTCTCCCTGGCAGAGAATTCAGATTTTTTTTCTCTTTTGCATTTCTTTTAACAAAAAAAAAAAAAAATGTTTTGGCTCCACATGGTGCTAGATTTGCCTAATTTCTTCCCCTGCCCCTTTACCTTTCATTGTTTCACGAAGAAAATATAGGAGTCTTAAGCTTGTTTGGGGGTTCCTTTTCAATGTGTTTGGTCTTTACACTTTGTTCTCCCCTCTGCTCAGATCCTGGTCTGCTAAGTTCACCCACACAGAGATTCAAGCCTCAATCTTCCCACGGCGCCCACAGCTGCTCTATTTAACTTGTCAACTCCACCTCTCCTCTTCTGATTTGCTTTCCTCTTTAGACTCACTTCAAGGCCAGCCTCACTCCATTGCTAGGCTGACACAGCTGGCAGTGCAGAAAGGCAGGGGCAAGTGGGAGGGTGGCAGCAGAGGCGCTTTTATTCAGCCGTGCTTCCTTAGTAACAGAGCAGCTGCTTTGAAGCGTCAAGGTCCAATTTCTCCAACTGAAGTTGCTAGTAATAAAGAGTAATAGCCAAATAGATCACAGTTTTCCAAGTATACTTTCGAGCAAGTTCATTCTACCTTTAAAGCAGTGCCTGAGAATACAGAATGAAGGTTGTAGATACATAATGAACAAAACAATTGGTTGGGAAGCTACTCAGCGGGCTAAATGCAACATACCTGACAAAGCCACGTCACCGAGGAAGTGAGAAATGAAGCCATTTAAAACCATGCCCTGTACTCCTTCTCCCACAGGGACAGACTTTACTACTTCAGCTTCTGTACACGCACTGCCTCCCTGAGACTCTCCTGCACCCACTTCTTCCCCATATTGCCCCTGTCTCAACACTGAGTTACTCATCTGCTGTGCGTTGGGGTAGTTTGATAAAAGGTGGGGATGGAAGTCTGGTTGTGACCTAAAACTGTCACGTGGATTGCTTTTGCCCAGAGCCAGCCTTCACACAAGTGAACTTTCACTTCTGTACAGCTTCATTAACCCTTGATATTGCTACAATTCACACAGTCGATTCTTTGGGGAAATTACAGCTGGGCAAGGAAATAATTGCTGTTCAGTTATATGGGAACAGGTTCTGACTGACTTGTTACCAGAAATTGTTTCATGAAAATTGACCACACACCAGCTTACAAGCTGGTCAGTCTACTGAGCTCATCATTCAACATGGATAATGTTAATCCTGTATGCAGGGAACACCTGTAGGAGCTATAATACATTATATTAGAATGGGAAAGGGTACAGAGAAGGACAAAAAAAATTCATAGGGGACTGGAACAGCTTCCACATGAGGAGAGATTAAAAAGACTGGGAATGTTCTGTTTAAAAAAAAATATGATTGAGGTCTATAAAATCACAAACAATGTGGAGGAAAAGTTATTTATCACTTCACATAACGCAGGAACCAGGGATCACCCAATGAAACTATGAGGCAGCAGATTTAAAAGAAAGGAAAAGCAATACTTCTTCACACAATGCACAGTCAGCTTGTGGGTCTCTTTGCCAGAGGATGTTGTGGAGGACAAACCTAATTCTTTTTTTGAACCCAGTTATAGTTAAGTTCCTGGAGGATAGATCCAGCTATGGCCATTAGCCAAGATGGTCATAGACACAACCCAGTAGGTGTCCCTAAATCTCTGACAGACAGAAGGAGCAACTGGACGACAGGGGATGGATCACTCGGTAATCCCCTGTTCTGTTTGTTCTCTCTGAAACATCTGAAGTTGGCCCCTGTCAGAAGACAGAATACTGAGCTAGGTGGACTATTGGTCTGACCCAGTTTGTCCATTCTTATGTTCTCGCAGCAAGCTTAAGAATTACTGAAATAATGAGTGGTAAGTCCCATCCTATGGGTCTCATTCCTCTTACACTAGTCAGGAGCAAATCCATGTGGCATATGTGCCATGGGATTCAGACACTGAACACACACCTTGTGAATCTGGGGAGAGTAGCTAAAACCAAGATCTCCAAATCTGGAGTGGGAAAGGAGTAGTCAAAGGTTCATGATATGCTTACAATTTCATTACCATTTCCTTTTCTTGCCACCAGTTTTTGTATATTCTCCATGCTAACAAGAATGTAAATACAACCAAGTTCAGTATGATGGCAATGAGTACATTTTGATTGGTTACTTTTCACTGGTTCACATACTCATTCAAGCAAATTGACTCAATCTATGTCAGTTCTTAGGAGGGAATGGTTATAATCAGTGCCTTTAAAAAAAAAAAAAACAACAACAAAAAGTCCCAGTACTCAGTCCGATCTGTCCCTGACTGGGAACCTGGGGTCCCCCTGGATCCAGCCCTGGGCAGGGACCTGGGACCATCGCCACCAGCCAGAGGAGGCTTTAGCCTATCCGGGGCCCTAGGCAAAGGCCTATTGTGGGCCCCCATAGGGCTCCCTGGCAGTGCTCCCCCTCAGCCCTGGCACCCCACCCCCCATGGCTCCAACTGCCCATGGCCAGCCCCCTCCATCCTGCCAGGAGCCCCCAAACCTTTGGCAAGGGGCAGGGTTGGAGTGCGGAGGCAGGCCTCTGGGCAGCCAGCCATGCCCCATCCTGCTCTCCCCCGCCCTCACCCAAGCACTGGGGCCCTCCCAGGCCGACTGGCCCTGGTCCTCACCCCCCCACAGATCCCTCCACACTGCTGCCCCCACTGTGTATTCTGCAGCGTGGGAGGCAGACACAGCTTTTGGGGTAGGCAAAGGGGCCCCCTGCTGCTCAGGGGCCCTAGGCGAGCGCCTGCTTCGCTTACCCCAAAAGCCGCCTCTGCCACCAGCGGCAGGAGCTGGGCCCGCATCGCTGTGAAAAAAAAGGTGCTGGTACTCTGTACCAGTGCATACTGTCACAAAAAAAGCACTGGTTATAATGCCATCAGTTCTCAGTTCCATCCTGTCAGGGTCAGCTTTTACTGGAAATCAGTTTTACCAAGCATTTCATTACATTTTCCTTCTGTGTTTATTGGCACTTCACTATCTTCCACTTGGTGGCCAAATACCAGGGAAGACATGAATGCTCTGAAACATATTTGTAGATCTTATCTTGCAGGAAATTGATTTACGCTCCTAATTACTATAATCAATGTCTAATCTTTTATGGCCAGGGAGACGGGATCATAAGCTGTTTGTCAAAACCCTCTCCCCTTTCACCAAGTATCTGAAATACATCATTGCAACTGACTTCACATGTTACAATATTCTGAGTACCTGCTGTTTTAGTTGTTTGGGCCTGATCCAACTGCCACTGATGTCAAGGAGACAGTTACAGTGGACTACAAATAAGATTTGGATCAGGTAAATTGACTTAAAAATTAACATAAGATTCTAGTTGAAACCTAAGAATGTTTTTCATGGAGAGTATCTCAGAGCTTGGCAAATTTTTACATTACAGGCATAGCATGAGAGTTGTATATGAAAAATTTCAATCATTTATCCAGCTTTTCAAGAGAAAATATGAAGTCCCATCTCTTGCTCAACTTATAGTGATGTTTTTCTCTAAGGAGTAACTGCACAGTCTTCTTTGGGAAGGCATGTGGCAATTGTTTAATACCACACAGAAATAGCATGCAATAGTTAAAACAAACCAAAGTACAGCAGGAAATATCAAAGATACACACCAATATCTAATCCAGACACACCTAGGATTAGGTCAATATGAGACGAAAGTAGATTTCAACAACCTAAAGAGACAGCCTGCTAAGTTTTAATGCTCTGACCAGCCATGAGATGTCCATGTGCATCCGCGGAAGTGTGAGATTATTCAAGTATATTATGTTCTCATATACACATTTCCCCTAATGAACATTTGAAACATGCCCACAAGAGAAGTACTCAACACAGACAGAAAACATAAAGCCTGGTGCACACAGCAAGGACAGGTGGTGACAGGTTCATCCATTAGAATGGATTATAAAAACACTTAACTGCAGGTACACTAGTACATTATATCATCTGCATGAGTGCTATTTTAACGTGTCCTTCAGAATCTCCAAAAAGATCCATCAACAATACCAAGTAAAGCCAGGTGGATTCAAAAAGCTCTGTGAAGCAGCGTGGGGACAGAGTGACTCATACTCAGCTGGGATGGCTAACCCCAGAGCAGAGCACCTTTGAGAGAAGACGTTAATTCAGATGGGAATCCTGTCCACAAGGACATAAGAATCTATGGACATGGCTCTTATGTAAAGATGCGGCTTCTTAAGGGATTGGCTTGGAGAGGAAGGTTACTCAAGCTGGGTGGAAATATTTTCCATGGTGCAAAGGAAGGAACCAGTCTAAACATAGTGGCTATGTCTACACTTGCTAAAATTAGTTCGAATTAGTTTGCACTAACTAATTCAAACTAATTTTAGTTAGTTCAAATTAGCTTAATTTGAACTAGAAAAAGTTAGTTCGAACTAAGCAAGTGCCATTCATGGCACTTGCTTAGTTCAAATGAGCGATCCCCATTCATTTCAATGGCCGGTTAGTTCGAACTAAGAAATTAGTTCGAATTAACATGGCCACATTGGCTAATTCAAACTAGTTAGTTCAAATTAAAGCCCTACTTCTGAAGCCCTATTTGAATTTATTAGTTCGAATTAAGGAAGCCCTTAATTCGAACTAACTAAAGCCTAGTGTAGCCATGGCTTTAGTTAGTTCGAATTAAGCCTCCTTAATTAGAACTAACTTGCCAGTGTAGACATAGCCAGTGATGCTAACCCATGGTGCTGTGGTAACAATAGTCACGCCATGGCCCTGGACTCTCTACGGTGTCACGATTCAGTGTACTAGAACAGGGAGCTTATTGTCATGGCAACTGGTATTCATACCTAGACTAGATTTCCTTTACTCACTCAGAGACATTGGAAGATCCTATGGGGCGGTTTGGTCTCTTTCAGAAATGGAGGCTGGAGAAAGCTACAGAAACATGGTGTTAGGAGGAAACTGTTGTGTGTGTTCTTCACTACCATAGTGGAAAAGGAGGCACTGTGGGTTCAGGAAATCCAGAAGCCCATTCTGCTACAACAGGAGAAATGGTGTGCTCTGAACAGCTATATAGTGTATATATAGTAGAAGTGTATAGTAGAAGGATTGGTTTAGCCCTTAGAACAAATTCCCCATTAAGGAAACACAAGCCTGTGTGTATACATGGCAGCAGCCTTCCCAACTGCTACCATTAAAAAAAAAATCAGGAGTCAAGCCCTCCAAAAATCAATGTAACAATCTTAAGAGAAAAGTTTAAAGAAAATCAATATGGGATTTTATGTGCTTTTCATTTGAGTCTTCAGGAGTCCTGTATCTACACTTCTCTGTAACCATAAAGGTTAGAAAGATCCTGCAATTCCCACATAATCAATTACCATATGACCCTAGAAGCTTGGCCTTTAAGAAAGCCAAATATCGCAGGACACCACAAATCCCAAGAACTAGCACCACTGTAATAAAAGAAGACAAGGACAGAAATGCTTACAAGCTGCTATGGTGCCTTGTTCCAACAAGATTATCAGAATCCTGATCTGTTTGCTTTGAGCTACCTGTAACTGAATGAAAGGCTGAAGAAGAAAGCAGCTGTAATGATGAGCTAGGAGAAGGTGCAGGAAATATGCCCATGCCTTTCAACAGCCTTCCCACTGCCTTTGATACAGGACCATAAAGTGTAAAGTGTCAGCCTCTGGGAAAGACTGCAGATATGAGCCTGGGAAGGCTGCTTCGAGACATATCTTGAATGTCAACTCCTCTTCAGACCAGAGAGGATTGTATTGTTAGGAGTTGTTAAAGTATTGATTGTTATTAATGGAATTAGATTAGAGGACTTAAAGACTGAACATGCTAGAGATCCTCTACAGGGGGACTGGGTTAGAATCAAGCAGAGGGTCATCTGTGTGTGTTACTCTTCATTATGCTATTTAATATACTTACCACCTTGGGCTTTCAGCACACGTCAAGTTGCTAGTTTGTAACCCATCCACATCACAGTTATTCAGATACATTGGATTTTCAGATAAAATGTTACCTAAGTTACTTGGGTCCTTATTTTTGGAGGTATTGAACACCTGCAAAACTCAAGTCAATAGGAGCAGTGAGCAGGTACACTGCCTGAAAATTTTATCTGAAGCATACACCATCTCTGGGCCAATTCCTGCGAGCCAATGGAACACATGAATGATCAGGAAAGTATCAGTGGAGACCGGAACAAGGGATGCTTTTGGTCTTGTTTCCAAGCAATTATAGTCTTAGGACGACATAGCTAAATTAGAATAGGAAGAAATGGACCTGAATTTAAAAAAAAAAAAAAAATTGAACTTCATCTGCTTTTCCTCCAAGTTTGCATGCACTTGGATTCAGTGTTCTGGATTTAAAGTATAGGCCTACATAAATGTATCCACAGTCTGAATCCGTATTTCCCCCCAACATTGAGAATTGGATCCAGTATTCCAGATCGGACATCTACAGTCTTATTTAGAGACATCCAATATTCTGACATAACTAGATTTAAATTCAGGCATAAGCCCCAATTAATGTTGGTCACATTTATCCAGGGGACAGTACTCCTGTGTTTCCATCAGTTTGGAAATTCATCCATTTGCCAAGTGTTCACTCATTTGTTTAGCCATGATAATACAACATTTTATTCTTTCCAGGGCTATGTCTACACTTACGAAAGTTAGTTCAAATTAGTTAATTTGAACTAACTAATTCGAACTAATTTTAGCTAGTTCGAATTAACTTAATTAGAACTAGCATGGCCCCACTGGAATTTTATTTCGAACTAAGCAAGTGCCATGCATGGCACTTTCTTAGTTCTAATTAATCAGTTGCATTAAGCTCAATGTGCCGGTTAGTTCAAACTAAGCAGTTAGTTCGAACTAACATGGCCAGATTGACTTAATTCGAACTAGTTCGAATTAAGGGTTAGTTCGAAAGGTATAATTGAATTTATTAGTTCAAATTAAGGAAGTCCTTAATTCGAACTAATGAAAGTCTAGTGTGGCCAAGGCTTAAGTTAGTTTGAATTAAGCTTCCTTAACTCGAACTAACTTGCCAGTGTAGACATAGCCCAGGAGCTCAATTAATGAGGCTTAATGTTCACTTATTTCTGTAGCATTCTGGTTGACTTTCCTGTTTTCCCTTACCAAGATATTTTCTTATGAAGAAAGATTCTCTCCCCCCGCCCTCACCCTACCTCTGTCATTATAATTCACATCACTGCTTAACTGGCACAAAAGCTTTGTTCATCAGGGATAATTCTCTCTTCATTACATTTCTTCCTCATTGAAATGTGGCAAATCTAATATTTCTCCAGCTGTTCAATCCATCCTTTTAAATCTCCTCCAAAGTTGTTTTGTTCCAATGCACTTTGTTATACAATTCCAGTGTTCTTTTCTTCAGCTACTGCAGATACTTATAACACAATTATCTTCCATATTCCATTAAAGCTTTAAAACCTCATGACCATATTGTTTTAGTAAAAGCTTATCATCTCTTCCTTCATTTTTAGCTTCTTTGGTCCTGCAGATGATTGGATTTTTCAACAAGTTTTCTGTAGCTGCTTCATCAGCTAGCTTGTTACAGAGTTTCAGATTACATCTTGCACAATGGCACACCTCACCTCTAGTAAGAAACTCTTGGGACGAGGTGAGTCCCTCACATCCCTCTAATGTCAGCATTTCCCAGGATCTGGCCCACATTCCTCAAAATTTCACTTTACTATGCTCCTTAGTCGTTCAATTTATAATTTTCCTGAAGTTTTCCTCAAATATCAGTAAAATAAGTTGAACAAAAAAAAGAAAAGAATAGGAAAGTTTTTTAAACATGGGAAGAGAGAGTAAGGAAAGGAAGGAAGGAGATAGCCAGGGAAAAGAAAAAGAAGAGACATCCACTGGGGATTAATGAAAACATTTCTACTCTCCTCAGATTTGTCTTTGGACCCTCTTTGCAACATTTGGACCCTCTTTAGCAGCCAGGTAAGCCAAATTGCTGAGCCAAGTTTCTATCCCTAGAGTGCATCTGCTCTTCCATCTAAATGATGCAAGTCATTTGGATACAAGCACTGCTCTCAAAAGCCAAGCTTTTTCTGGAGAATGGACTATTTCCCAAACCAGTTCCAGGAAGTAATTTTTAAGGAGATATCCATTAGTGTAAAATAGCTTTAGGGCAACAGAGACCTTACAGCACAGTAGTAATGATATGATTTAGCTTTGCCAAGCTCAGTCCCTTGAGTGGTGGCCTTCAATTGGTTCAGCTATCACTACAGAGACTATGCTCTTTTACATCAGTCAAGAGTGTGTGCTCCCTCTCTCCCTCCCCCCCCATCCCACTCCATAAATCAGCAAGATCACATCAAAGAAATACCTGGCTCCCTCAATTTCTCCTCAAAACAAAAACAACCTGACAATGCCCTGATCATCATCTAACAGATCTGACCAAAAATCTATGGAGTTTACCCAGATGTTCTTAAACAGAGTACAACACAGCACAAAGAAATCAGAGAACATCCTCACCCTGCAGACATGGACTTCATTGCCTATTTCATCCAAGAAGCCAAGTCCGATGGTTCAAGTGCATGTCTGCAAATGAGAAAAGACAGTATTCCATGGCAAATTTACTATTTGACCATTGGCTAGTGGCAACCTGATTTAGAATACAATGGATACATGATCACATTTCCCTCACACGCTTGCCCTGACTGCAGACGTGCATGTGTGTGTACAAGTTTAAGCACAATCACTTGTGTGCTCAGAAGCAGGTGGTTAGAATGACTGTAGGCCATCAGACACTTGACATCCCCCTTTGTAGAACACAAATAACATTGCTTCCCCAGCCCCACTATGCGTTTCATAGTGCCTCCTAGAAGTCAAGAGTCAAGATTTGGGACTTGACCCACACAGTAAGCAGCCCTCACACCAAAAGAGAAGATTTTCAGAGCCAGGAAGGGCCACCGGGTACCTACCTCTGTGACGCTCATTTGAAAATCCCAGCCTAAGTAGACAAAAGGCAGAAGAAATGAGCAGAGAGGCAAAATAAAGTTCCCAAGGTCACACAGAGCTTAGCAGCCACTTCCAAGCCCTCAGAATTCCAGTTCGGTGCCCTACACACCAAACAGTGCTGGTTTGGGGGCATTCGTTGCTTACAGGGTGCTTTTGGACCCTTGGCTGGAGGGTGCTACAGAAACGCACAGCAAAATTTGTGACTGGTGCTATGTCAGACTTTGAAGCTTAGTACTACTATACACCTGACAAGTGAGCTGCAAGGTTTTATAGAAAGGTTGATGGCTCTTCATGGCCTAGAGAACACACAGCTCAGTACAATGGAATTCATATCAGAGATTAACTTTTCAGCTGTTACAGAAGAGGTCATAAAGATCCCTTCTTCAGTTACTGCCTGCCAGTGCTATCTTGTTTCTGTGTGTCAAAAACATGAAACTGGTTACATAAGACTTCGTTTGGCCATTAAATTACACCACATTTTTATGATTAGATGCATTATTTTAAACTCCCTTTTCCCCAGTGGCCAACATGAATCTTGCATCCAAACCCCTCAATGCTGAGGTTGCAAAGTCAAGCGCCCAAAACAGTAAAGAAATGCCAGAATTAAGACTGGCTGTGCCAACTTCATTCAGCTGCCTTGTGCCTAAACATTATCATATAGTTTTCACTTACATAACCATGCAGTTTTTTTCAACAGGAGCCCTGCCTATTTCATCAAGTGGTTACTGAATCACTAATTCCTTTTTATCTTCACCACTTAATTCCTTTTTTAATAACTATATGTCCTCAAAACCCTTCACTGAATAAGAATTATTTGTTTCCTCATGGGGGCTTCTCTAGTGCCCTCAGCGTAACATTCAAGGCATGCATCTTCGACACCTTTGTAAATACATGATATTATCCCCAATTCATAGCTGGCAAACAAAGAGATGAAGGCCAAGGCTGTCAGATGCATCCTGGGTGTCCAATATGAAAGACCCAGTGTCTGATTTTTCATTACATTACATTACACAGCACTTCAGATGTTCAAATTATAGCACCTATTGCCTTCAGTTGCAGCCATGAGCACTCAGCACTTCTTCAGATCAGGTCCCAGGTTTTCAGGTCTGCAACCCAGAAAGCCAGGAACACAGAGTTAATAACCAGCTGTGAAAAGCTAGTTTAAGCCACTTGCCCAGTATCCCACAGAAACTCTGTCAGAGGCAGGGACAGAATCCAATTCTCCAGGGCAGCATTTGACTGCCTTAACCATGACACCTTCTTTCACTTCCCGCAATCCCACCCTAGTGCCCAAAATAAGTATGCACCTTCCAGCTTCCGCAACAAGTAAGGCAGGTGTGCTACAGTCCACCTGCTTCACTAGCTGATTCAATCCAGAATTACATCCATCTTTGGCACTTCTTTCCTAGGTGAGGCTTCTACCCAGCCAGAGAGGGTGTGAGGCTGCTGTGCTCCTCCCAGTGGGGATTGCCTTTGCTGTGGCTAAGCTGGGATCCCCTTTGCTGCCCGGGTTCCAGTTTGGCAGCAGCTTGCGTGTATTGCTTCCCCACTGCCAGCCTGTGGTGAGTCCTGTCCTCCATTTCCATGCCCGGGTGGGTTGGTTGGGTGCTCTCTCTTCCCCTCACATGTTTCTTTGACCGGTCTGTTTGTCCCCATCCACATCCCCCTCTTTGCTCCTGCCTTTCCCTCCTGGAAGGCAGGCTCCCCAGTAAACTCCTTCCCTGCCTCTAAGAGGGAGAATGCGCAGTGTTGCTCTATCACCACATGGCAGGTCCTCAGTCACCATCAAGCAAAGGGTCTCAGTTAATGGCAGGGCTGGAGAGGGAGGTTCCCCAGCCACATTGTTGCCCCATCTCTAGATAACCCCCCTCAACAGGGCACTATTACCAGTGGTCCCCTTTCAGGTGAAGGGCTCCTTCCGGGACTAAGCCTGAGGACAGAGAGGCCCTTCTGGTTTACTAGACAGGAGTCACCATACACATGGTATTAAGTAGGCCTGTGCATTGGATGAAGTTCCTGCTTTTCTTCCCCCATCTCTGATTCCTTCCTCACCTCCTCTTCTCAAGCTGCTACCTCCTTCTCATCACCTGGGCCATCTGCAGTGAGGTCACTGAGAGCACAGGAATGTCTCCCTGCCCAACATCACAGCAAGCCCTGGCAGTAGGCAGAAGCAATTCCATGTTCAACTTCCACAGCCTGAGCTTGGAGCATGCCCAGTGAAGACAAATATTTGGCAAATGTCATTGACAGGGTCTAGCAGCTGAGCATGGGTGAACGAAGATTTCTTCAGAATCCTGTATCTTGGGCGCATTTTCAAGGGGATGGCAAAGGTCACACCCCTTGTATCAGTTCAAATATCCTGCTAAAGTTCATGTTCCCATACCAAAGCTTAAGGCGCTAGAGCTTCTCAATGACAAGTTAAAATCTTGAGCTTGTTGTCATGCTGAACTAATTGTGTTGAAGCTTTACTAATAAACTGTGTGGGAAGCCAACAGCCAGCAAGAAAAATTTCAGCCCAGACCATTGAAGTCTGGCAGTGGTATAAGCAAGTGAAAACAGAGCCTTATAATGGAAAGTATCAGGCAACCTTAATTATAGGAGGCACTACTAGCTCCACCCATATTTATTTGTTCTGTGCCCATGCATTTGTTGCTGTGCACCATGTAGACAAAGGCATACGTCTTGTGGAAAAAGAGGGTTGCACTCTACAAAGTAAGTTACATAATAAGGTAAGTACTCTGAAACATGTCAGAGACGCCATTCCGACAACAGAAAAGTAAGACTTTAAAAGGGGTCAGGAATTAAGGCAACCAAGAATTATTTTAAAGTAGATTTACAGAGGAAAAAAACTCACCTTCCCTTCCCACCATATACAAGCCTATGTAATGCTGTCTAATGAAAAGCTCTAGGATCTTTTCAATTCATTTACATTGACAGGAGCATCTGTTTCATAATTCCAGTGAATTTATTCTCTCTCAGCAGTGGAATAAGATACTGATTGTCTCCTGCAGCTATTCCTAATGAAAATATAGAAAGACGGGAAATAGTGGAGTCATCTCCCCTCCCCCGTCCAGTCTTGAATCAAGCCCCATGGAATTATTTGCAGAACAATCCTGGGGTCAGCTGTTGCTCTACCTATGTTGGTTTGGTTCTTTGGGGATGGGGGGGGGGCGAAACAAGTCCAGTGCTCACAAAATAACTGCAGGTTGTTAGAGGAGGGGCTGACCATTTACACATCCTGATGAGTCAATGGAGGCTCAGCAAATCTGGAAAAGCAGGCCATTTTTATTGCTCTACTCCCCTTTAAAATGTTGGCTTCGCAGTCAGAAATATTCTAGAGATTCTGTTAGAATTAAGCAGCCACAATATCTTCCACTGAAGCAGAAATTGTGGTGTCTTATATCGTCCAACTGTCAATGTACACAGAAAAGCATTAGTTTTAATTACAGAAAGTTTCAGCTCTGACATAATTGCACCATCTGACACTTGGACAAGATTTTTTTTTACTTGAGTTTAACAACAAATAACTTAATTTTAGTGCTTATTAAACTGGAAATCTCATACAGTCAGTAGCTGTGGCTAGAGCTCAAGAAGGGATTGCTAAATTCTCACACACAAGTCTATAAATCAATCTTACCGTGATCACCAGCAGACATTGATGGGGTCCAATGACCTATTTTGTCATGAGGAAGACTGGGTATTTATAAAGAAGATAGATTTTAAGTGAAGACTACTGTTAACTATATCTTTATCATGTAAGCAACATGAGAAATTGGTGTGTTGCAGTGTGGACATAGACCGGATTGTGAGCACCACGCTAATTTCAAGCCTTTTGCCAGAAGTCAAAACCCTAAAGAAAAATAGTTCTAAATAATCACATCAAGAAAACTAAACTAAAAAAGGGCATCAAGTTGAAATCCAATACGCAACAATTCAAAAATTCTAGAATTAAGGTTTCTTATGCAACCTTAAGTTGTCCCCTTGTGTATATGCAGGCTTCTCAATTGGACATGCAAAATTAGTGGTCCCTTGATAAATCTATCCTTAATCTCTCAATTCCCCAGCTGTAAACTGGTGATAATGCCCTGTGGTCTCAAGGATTCGTGAAGGGAACTTAACTAGTAGTTTGTACAGCACCCACACTATGGGGAATGCACCATATTAAATTTCCTGCTGGCTGTTTCAAATTTTGTATTTAAGACAGGGTTTCAATAGTGTGCGGTCAAATAAGGCTTGGAACAGAAGAGAAGATAAGGACTATGGAACAGCTACCCCTTCACTGACTGAGGCATGGATCCCATGGATAAAATAGTATGTGATCAAATTTAAGACTATAGAAACTATTAGAATCCCTTAATTCTAGGCAGCAATACCACTAACTATCAATTTCATTACATGAGTCTAAACAGGAGTCTTATCTGAAGTCTCCCTCACACAAATTTTTGGTAACACAGATCAGATGCTGACTAGCTTAGTTTGAGTGTTTGTGCATTTCATCAATAAGCCAAAGCCAAACAATGTAAACCAACTCCCTAACCTTTGGCAGCCCACAAATTGGGGCTCTGTCTTAAACCACTCTTGGCTTTGATTGTGGAAAGCCAAACGTGTGCTTGCCCCCTTCTTTTAATGAACAACTGACCTTGTATCTCAGGAAGCACCTTCTTCCACTGAAAACAAAATTTTGAGGGTGTCTTGCTCAATGACGGTTGCTGAGTTCCCCTTTTCTCGGGCCACACCCCCATTTTCTGTGCACGTTTTGGTGCGTGGAGTAAGCAGTAGCTCTTTGGCTACATCTACACTGGCAATTTAAGTCGACTTAAATTAAGCCGCATCCACACCTGGCTGTCATTAAGTCGACTTAACAACTACCAGTCCTTAGGTCGACTTAAAGTCTTAAGTCGAATGGTTAAGTCGACCTAAAGATGGTGTGGCCACCTTAGGTCGACTTATTCTACAGGTCGACCTAGGGCATGGTCCCCGCATGGGTCCCAGCCAGAAGGGAGCCAGGGCTCCTTTCTTCCCGGCCAGAAGGGAGCCGGGGCTCCTTTCTCCCCGAGACCCCGCGCAGATCCCGGCCAGAAGGGAGCCCCCTGGCTTCCCTCTGTCCGGGACCCATGCGATCCTGGCAAAAAGGGAGCCGCAGGGCTCCCTTCTCCCCGGTACCAAGCCGTCCTGGCCAGAAGGGAGCACGGGGCTCCCTTCTCCCCGGCACCAAGTGGTCCCAGCCAGAAGGGAGCCCAGCTCTCTTCTCCCAGGACCCATGCAGGTCCGGGCAAGAAGGGAGCAGCACTCCCTGGACAGAGGATCCCCAGAGGTTCCCCTGTCAGCTGGAGCGCCGGCAGCTTCCTTCTTGCCCAGACCCACGGGGGTCCAGGGAGACAGGAGCCTATGCTCCTTTCTCCCCGGGACCTGCGTGGGGGTCCCGTTAAGAAGGGAGCCCCAGTTCCGACCCGCGGCTCCCTTCTGCCAGGAAGCAGCAGGTCCCGGCGAGAAAGGAGCCCTGGTTCCCTCTTTGCCGGGACCCCGGCTTCCTGGAGAAGGGACCTGTGGGTCCCTTCTCAGCGGGGAGCCACAAAGCCACGCCTACACTTGAAAAGTTACGTCAACTTGTTGAGTCGACTTAACAGAGTCAACTTAACTTTTAAAGTGTAGACATAGCCTTTGGTTCTACTGTGTGACAGCATACAGAGCTTCACTCCCTCTTTGTAGCCATAACTTACATTTATCTGCACTCCTGAAAATGTATGTTGCCCTCAGCTGCACATCTTATTAGCAGAAGGGGAGGGGAGGGGGAAATGTTCATACATCTTATTAGCAGTGTGTGTGTGCATTTTAGGCTAAGTCATATAGAGGAAAAACTACAGACTAATGCAAGGAGGGGCTACAGTCTAGTCTTACCTCCTATACATCACAGGCCACTAAAACAAACACTTTGTTTCCCCTGTACTGGGCCCAATCACTCGGCTACAACTACAGTATTACAGTCCCTTGGAGACTAAGCTATGTGTGCCACAGGCAGAGAACAGAAGGGACCAAGGTGCTCCAGAGTTCAAGGCCCCTGCAGTGGAAAGGAACTGACCTGGTGAGATATCCAGATGATCCAGTGAGTGATCCATGCTCCTTGCTGCAGAAAAAGATAAAATCCTAAGGTCCCTGTTGCTCTAACCTAGGGAAAATTCTTTCCCTAATGCCAAACCTGGCCATCAGTTAGAACCCGGGTATGTTAGCAACATACCCCAGCCAAGCAGCTGAGAAAATTTCTTGGACCGCCTCTGAGTTCTGTGCCAGCTGTGTCCATCTCCAGTGCTTCAGAGGAATGGGGGTGAAGGAACAGTACATTGGGTGAAAAGTTCCTTCCCGACCCTTACAAGCAACCAGCCAAGGCCCTGAAGCTTGTAACTTAGAAACAAGACATAGGATCAGAAGGGCCTCCTATCTTCATAGGTAGTCACCTACACCTGGGCAAAGCAAAGTCACAAAAAACTCTTTTGGAGGCTGGTTGTGATCCTGGCATGCATTGCCATCATCCAGAAGTTAACTGCAACTTAACAACAAATGGCCTCTACCTGTAATATTCAAAAGCTCCAATCTCCCATTTCAAGCACTGTAGGCAATTAAGGCAAGAAGTGGTACAAATGCCATCAGCATGTAACACTTTCATATCAAATGCAAAATAATATTCTGCAGCGGTTGCAGTGTCCAAATAAGATCAGCACCTGACTGAAGTTGAAGCTCGGGAAATGGGAGGAAGTCATGATGGGAACAAAGAAATTTTTGGAGCAAACTTCCAATCGTCTATCCCTTTCTTCCTAATGTCTTTGTGCAACTGTTTTGCATCCAAGCAGCCCTCAACAGATACTGGGTACCCAAGACTTGTCACTGAGCTAGACAGTAAATTATGCCCATGTGAATACCAAATTTTAAAGATTACATTTCTGCCAGAATCTTCATTGATGGGGACTGAACTATCTAACTTATTGATGACCCTGATTGATATCTTTGCTGTTCCTTTCAGCTGTAGAGCTGCTGTCTACCTAGAAACAGGAGCCTGAACCTTCCTAGCAGCTGCTCGACAGCTGACAAACTCCTTGGACAAGAGAGAAGTGCCCAGCCCTTTGTGCTTTCAAGATAAGAGGCAAGATCTGTCTTCAGCACAGCTTCCCCATAGAAACATTGTTCTTGCTCACTTCACTGCTTAAAACACTCATCTCTGCTCCCATTTCCTTCACAGACTGATGGAGGGATTTGAATCCAAGTTTCTTACTCACTGGATTCAAATAATTTGTATGGGCTTGTCTTCACTGATGGCAGCCAATTCGCTGCCGTAATATCGATCTCCCTGATTGACTGATTGGGTATGTGGATCGATCAGGAAACCATGTAGAAGGAGTAGCACTGAGTGGGAGGGAAGGGATTTCCCTCCCACTCAGGCTACTGAAGACAGCGTGAAAGTAGGTGGTAGGCAATCAATACCCAGAGCTGGATTGTCACTGGCACTGCGAAGGTGGAATTATGTTTTCATGACTGTTCCAATTGGATCATGTTCTACACCCACAGGGAAAAGTAAATGCCCCAAATGTAGGACAGTGTTCACACAAGTCATGTTAATCTGGAATCTCAAACATTTTTCTTTACACATTTGTATCTGTAGCAATGAAACTCTAATGGGTCACTGAATGCTTCAGAGTTGAACATACTCAAGGACTTTGATTCCCCAACAAGCCTAGTCCTGGTGCCGCAGTTTCCCAACTGTAAATTAGGGATAACTGCTTCACAGGGGTGAGGAGGATCATTGCATTGGATTTCAAGGTGCTTAGATGTCCCAGTAATGGGAACTAGTCATCCATGATAGAATTTAGAGGATTGTGTCTTTGGATCATCTGATCTGCTACCATGGAAACAGCTGCCTAGATTTACATTTTTGATAACCTGGCTTTCTAGAAGAGCACATGAAAAATATGTTCTTTGGATTATACTGAGCTGTGGTAATAACTTGCAGTTAGGAAGTCTCCTGTGTTCAGCTATATTGCACCTTTCTTTTTATAGCTGCTCAAATAAAACATGTATAACTTGTCTGAGGGTGAAAGGAGTCTCATTATTAACATCACTGCAATCACACACCTGAGCAACACAGTGGAGAATAATGAAATTTCTCTCTTCTCCAGCTAAGTAGTTCTTAATCATATTAGCCAGAAGGACCCCTGCAGATAATCTGTGCTCTCGGCCCTCCACATCTAATAAGTAAAGCCTGGGAGAGAATTCAATTAGTAATCCATGCCTATGGAGTAACTTATTCACAGTGACTGGGAAAATTTATGGAGCCTCTGTCCCACAATCTGGAATACTTCAAGTCTCATATTGAAGAGAAAGCTTTTGACAAGGCAGATCAAAACCAGTCCTGAGAACACTTGCAAGATGGATGCCAAATTCTGATCTTGCTCAAGTAAAAATCAGGGATAACTCTAGGGAAAAACTTGTGGAGTAACCCCAGGGTAAAATCTAACATCAAAATGAGGCCTTTCATATTTATTCAATAGTTATTGGCACAGCTAAAGGTTCAAGACACAACTCCCATTGGAACACCACAACCTCTTTTCTCAGATGCGTCTCTGACCCCTGAAACCTGCCCTAAAATATGAACTTTCATTCACTTTTTCTCAAATTGAGCCAGATTACTAATTGACACCCAATTTTATATTTCAAGGGCATTTATGTTGAAAGGGGAACTTCAACATTACTCATTAGGGTTCCTTTTCTGCAGTCAGAGTTTTATCCTCAAGTCATATTGAAGATCTTTTAGACTATGTTTTGTATTCTACATATATGTAAGGGGTTACATATACAATCAGCCAAGGAGAAAGCTTCTTAAAGTTTTTTTTAAAAAAACTAGACTCAATGTCCTAATTCCTGTATAAAACTAACAGCCCTCTTGTGAAGCAATTATTTTCCAAATGGAAGTGGGTAAAGAGTAATAACCTAGACTCAGTCCTTAGTGCTAACAGAGCCCAGATTTCCTAGGCCTGTGCTTTATATAGGTAGTCTAGCTTCTCCCATGGGCCAGAACAGCCAAATACTAGAGGAGGACCACCAAAATTTGATACCATTCTAGATGTAGTATTGGTAAACAGCAGTGACCTCATGGACGAACCAGTTGTAGAGTATACCTTTGGTTTGCATTATTATGATCTAATTTAAACAAAATGGAAGCCTAAACCAAAAGAGCCTTGCAACTAGGGTCATAGATTTCAAGAGGGCAAACTTTAAAAAAAAAAAAAAAAAAAAAAATTAAGGGGATTAGCTAGGGAAGTGGACTGTCCTGAAGAACTCAAGGATCCAAATGTGGAGAAGGCTTGAAGGTACCTTAAGTCAAAGTTGCAGAAGCCATCTGAAGCCTGCATCTCAAGCAAGGAGAAAGAACTCCTCAGAAAGTCTTGCAGAATGAACTGTGTTAATTAGCACCTCTAAAAGATTAAGAAAAGGTCTACAAGAAATGGAAGGAATGGGTCACATCTTGGAGGTCAGAGAATGTAGGAAAAAGTGAGAACTACCAAAAGCCACTCAGTGTTGGACCTTCAAAAGGAAATTAAATCAAAGAGCAAAGGATTCTTTAAGCTGTATAAACAAGAGAGACAAAAAGAGGTGGAACTGCTAACCACTGAGGATGGGATGGACATTAAAGATAACTTAGCATGGCCCAAAACCTAAAAAAGTACTTGGTCTCTGTTTTTAATAAGTGTAATATAATGGCTAATGGAAACAAGGATATGAAAATAGAAATTAGCACATCCAAGGTGGAAGCCAAATGCAAACAGTTTAATGGGACCAAATCGAGGGGCACTGATAATCTCCATCCAAGAGTATTAAAAGGAACTGGCACATGAAATTGCAAGCCCAACAGCAAGGATTTTCAATGAATCCATAAACATGGGGGTCATAGCAATTCTTCTCTCATAGGGCGATATAGTGCCTATATTTAAGAAAGAAAACAGCAATCTGGGAAACTACAGACCTGATAGTTTGACCTCATTTGCATATAAGGTCTTGTAACAAATTTTGAGAGGATAATTAAAGGCAGAGGTGAATGGTAATTAAAATAAAATGTAGTTTCACAAAAGGGATATCATGCCAGATCAATCTGCTTTTTCTTTGAGAAAAATCACCAATTTTCTAAACAAAGGAAATGCAGTAGATTTAATCTAGCTGAATTTTCGTAAGGCATTTGATACTGTTCCACATGGGAAGTTTGTTAAACTGGAGATGGGGATTATTATAAGAATTGAAAGGTGGATAAGGAATTGGTTAAAGGGGAAACTACAACTGGTTATACTGAAACATGAACTGTCAGGCTGGAGGGAAGTTACCAGTAGAGTTCCTTGGGGGGATGGTCTGGGACCAATCTTATTTAACATTTTCATTAATGACTTTGGCACAAAGAGAGGGAGTGTGCTGACGTTAGTTGCATGACACAATATTGGCAGGTACTGCCAAAACGGAGGAGGATAAAGATTTGAATGACCTTGAAAACTGAAGTAATAAAAACAAGATGAAATTTAATAGTGCAAAGCCATGTGCATAGGGACTAACAAGAATTTTTGCTCTATGCTGGGGACAGATCATTTGGAAGTGAGAGAGAAAGATCTGGGTGTATTAGTCAATCACAGGTTGACCCTCTGCTGCCAGTGTGATGTGGTCATGAAAAAGGACACCCTTGGCAAGGTGTTTCCAGTAATGGTGGGGAACTATTATTACCATTACACAAGGCACTGATGAGACCTCATCCAGAATACTGTGTGCAATTCTGGTCTCCCATCTTTATAAAAAGATTAATTCAAACTGGAAGAGATGCACAGAGGGGTTACTAGGATGATCAGAAAAATGGGAAACCTACCTTAGAAGAGGAGACTTAAGAGGGCACCCATATGTAGTATTTTGCACCACTTAAGCATGCTGTGAACACTGGGATGAGTTTCACTATACAAAGAGAGGGAAAATGAACATGAACAGCTATAGCTTCGATTGGCACAATGCAATCGATTTAAATATGGAACAATGAAGCAAACCACCCAGCCCAACACCATAGAAGGGCTTAAAATATTTGACCAACCTCTAAGAGTATCAACATACATTTCATGTGGAATAAGCATAGACAAGCTAGATGGCTCCAGATTCCTCCATCTAACCACCAATTTAGCCAGCTGCCTCATAGTGAACAATGCAAAACTAGAGGTAACTGGGAAGTACATGGCAATCTGAACACGCAGAGGAGAAACTATGCATCCCGTGTGACACGAGATGCACTTTTCATGTAGTATCATTGATGTGAGAAAAATGTAAGGAAGACCAAGTTTTAGACAAGATCAAATAGTGAGGAAAGACTGTAGCCAGTCATAGGAGACAGATTGTATTGCTCCAGTAACAGCCTACTTATCTGATCAGGGATGGACTACAATGACAGAACACATGGGACTGGACTCCTGACATCAGGTACAGCCCTATTCCGGGTGGACAATACTTGCCCTTACAGGCACCTGAAGCAATGATTAACACCTCAGCAGCCCTTTTGTATATTATGAGACCAGTAGAATCCCATTGATTTGTGGGGTTGAACTTTTAGGAGATATGGGCCTCTGCTGGAAAATCCAGATCCAGATCTTATTTTGCCCAGCCATGGGGCATTTGCATTTGGGATTTTGCTCTGGGTCCCATCTCTAGTTCTTCTCAGCAGGCTACCACTATACGTACACCAGAGCCCAGTCACAAGATGCAGATCCCCCCTTAAATCCTCATTATTTCAGGGGGAAGTAAAGGTCACTCCGTACTTTGCAGAACTAAGCCCAAAAAGTGCAGCTTTAGAAGTAAACACTCTTTGCATGCCCTTGTTACAGCAGGGGACGATTCCGACGTTGCATAGAGATGAAGGCTCCTTTTAAGTCATCATGCTGTCAGCTGTTTGGATAACTCTACTGTGAAGCTATAGCAGCAGGTACATCTACCTCCAAACCAACCACCATGAGGGTTAGTAAGAAGTTTGCTTTATGTCACCTCCTCATTGCTAAACTACAGGAGCGACTGAATTTTGCTGTACTAAAATCTATAAACTGGAGAAACTGTGAAACAGAGCTAAGCTCTTGGCTGCACAAGGTATCTGTCCCAAGCCTCGCCAGCTAGCGGCAGATGGCCCAAGTCACGAATTACCGATTACCAGATGGGCCCACTAAGTAGCTTAGTGCAATAAATTAATTTGTTCATGGATTTGACATTAATGGGTCTTAACATTTCTATTGTTTGGGTGCAGTTTTGATGCTGGGCAGAGATTCAGCAGCCCAGGAATGTCTGCATTTAAAGAGGCAGCCACGTCATCCACCACCAGCACACATCGCAATGCCTCAGAGATACCTCCTACGGTTATGAGCCTTTCACAGATCTGGGCGAGCTCCCTGTTGACGGCTCAAACTGGTGAGAGGGATCCAACCACTGACTCCCGTGAGCTCTTCACTCGCTGGAGCTAGGCTGAGCTTTGGCACAGTCCTGCCTTTGGGTCTCCAGGCATGCATTTCTGGGGCAGATAGCCAATCTGACACCACTCTTGGCAGCAGGAACCCCCCACTCCAGGTTCCTAGGCCTTGAAAGTTGTGCCGTCTCCCCTGACCCTCCCCAGCAGCATATTCCCCAGAATCAATAGCAGGAGACTTTGGGTTACATATGACCTCTGCAGGGGTGCATGACAGCAAAAGCAAACACACACACAGCAGCTTGGCAGAGGACTCCCGAACACCATTCCTCTTTATTCTGCCACTGGAGAAATACAGGATCATGTGCCTTTTCCTGCCTCAGGTTCCTCACCACCCTGGAGAGGTCTGTGGGCTTTTGAAGAACCCTCTGGAGTACATACCATTTTTCCTCTCAAGCTCATTGCTGCTTCTCAGAAACATGAAGTCTTTCCAGGCCACCTAGCTTTCTCTGACCTTGGCTGATCTGCAGTTCAACAAACCAGAGACACACCAGGAGCCTACTTGTCTTTCCTCTCCTGCTCCAGTCTCTGTGAAACTCAAATTTATATGCCCCCCAGCAGCTGGTTCTTTTTTCCTGCTGTTATTGTTCTCCTACGCTCCACTTCATCAGCCCCCTGCAGACAAACTGGAAAAATCAGCTTCAGCCAACCTCCATCCTTCACACAGGTTACCAACTCTCCATTGTATCTGGTCTGGGAGATACGTGCTATAGTCTATTTTCATGTTTGCTTTGGCTGGAATTGGTCCCGCTTTGAGCAAGGGTTTGGAATAGATGGCCTCCTGAGATCCCTTCCAACCCTTACCTTCTATGATGGTCTGATTCTACATCACCAAGCTGTAGATTCCACAGTCACAGAGGCATTCCCCAGATACTGCTTCTTAACCAGACTTCGCAAGTTGTACAGATAGAGTCCCTAATTGTCAGAGCCCAACTATAAGGGAGTGTTTATAAACAGCTTTCATGCTAGAGACCACCACCATGTGGCTACGAGGTGGGAATAGAGGATAAGCAAGATTGGCGAAGAGACAGTTTCAGCCTTTAAATCCTCTTTGGTTGCTGTTTATGTATTCCCTTGCCAAGAAGGGCCTGTTCTGACTGGCGTATTCCCCCCTCCCCGCCCACCTGAATGGCACTAACTGTATCATCTGCATCCATCTCACCGAGCCACCAGGCAGCTCGATCTGTCAGGACAGAAGCTTCTAACATCAAGCAAGAGGGGGTTAGTAGCAGGGGCATTACTTTTTAAACAAAAGATTCGAGGCACCATCCCCAGAAGTGGGGTAAGGCAGGGGGCAGAGCTGGTCACCCCAGCAGCCACTTCATCCCCAGCAGGAGAGCAGGACAGGCCGGGGGAGGGGGCAGGGCTGGACTTCAGCTGCTGGCCTGCAAGGGGCTGGAGCTCAGAGCACCGCCAGCCTGTGCTACAGTACAAGGACAGTCCGCCCAATCCTTGGGCCAGGCCAGTCCCATGGTGTGTTGCCCTACAACACCAGCCCATGCCCAGCAACACCACTTGTTAATAGCACTGGCCTCATTGTGACCTACTAGATAGTCCATCCAACCCTCACCTCCCCACACAAGTTTTCTAAGCACTGGCTATGTAGCTCTATGAACTCCACTACACACAAGAGTGCAAGATCACATGGTGATGGCTCACAACCACACTCTTCTTACAGTAGAGCCGTGGTTTTCAAACTGTTTTCCCCTGCGACCCGATTGAAAAAAAAATCCTTTATGACTGCAACCCAACAGTTACATCTTAGCATAATACATTCCAGACTTTTGACAGCAGCAGCTTTGGTCGTACAACCCAGCTCTGCCCCCTGAGGGTCTACTACAACCCAGTCCTGGGGCCCGACCCTAAGTTTGAAAACCACTGCAGTAGAGCATATCACATTGGGGCCCATCTGTGGCCCCAGTCCATGGGGGGACTTTTAGCCTTTCATAAAGATTCATGTTTTACTTGAAGCTGCCTGTACACTCTGATTTCTCTAGCCAACAGCAGCAGACATGAGTAATCCTGCCATTGAGACTCTGTCATTAAGAGATGGTACAGAATCACTAGGGACCAACCTGTGAGAAACATAGGCCAGTCACTACTTTACATCCCATCAGTTGAATACCATTTTTTATTTTCAGTAGGTACCATGATGCTGGCTGGATTAGAGGGACCATTTATGATATTATTTGACATTACTATGTCAATAATTACAATAGTCATGAAATATGGCACATTAGGTATCAATAGAAAGATTATAATTTGCTAAGTATGATGATAGTTTATGTGTATGTGTCATATCTATATTGGAAGTTATGAATATTTTTGGTATATCTGTATTTTTAACTTGTGCTGTGTTTCTGGGCAACACCCCAGAGTGGATGGCTGCAGCGATCGTCAGCTTAATGGTCCATTAAGAAAACTCAGGTACAATGGACACAGGAAAAGACCTGATGAGTCACCAGGACTTGCCCATGTGACTCAGGACTCCATCTTATTGCTGTAAATTTCCACAAGCCGCATGGAAAAAGTAAAGGAGCAATAAAAGGCAGCTGCACAACTTCCATTTTATCTTTTAGTCTACAGCCTTCAGCCATCACCTACCTCTGGATCTATTCATCTACAACTACAGCTGTGAAACCAAGAACTGAGACCCATCCAGATACTGGATGTACACCAGAGCCTCCAAACTCCAAATTTTGAGAACCTGATGTCTATGGACTTTTAAATCATTTGCATGTATGTGGTTACTTAAATCCTTTAAGAGTTCTCTTACAGTTTCTTTCCTTGTATAATAAACCTGTAGTTTTAGTTTGGCTGGCAGCATGGTAAACTTACATTGATCTGGTAATGTGGCTGATCTGTTGCTCTAGTTAATTCATCCCCTCAAGAGATGATAGCTAGGTTGACTGAAGAATTCTTTTATCAGCCTTGCACTGTCTATACCAGGGCTTGGATGGGTTTAAGTATGTCTCAGGATGGGACTTTCCACACCCCCCTCAGAAACATAACTGGGTCAACTTAAGTTCTAGGTGTAGATGAGGCTTAAGGGCTCCGTTAGCCACTAATAGTTGTGCGTGAAAGCACACACCTTTCCAGTGATTTAGTGCCAGCCATTCACTGATGGAGAAACACCACTATTCCTACTAGAGAGGCAAGAAAGCTGGTTCTTTCCCATCACAGTGCAAACATACTGCAGAATCCCACATCCTCAAAGGGAAAAAAAAACTTTTCCTTTAGCCACCCCACCTCCCTTGTCTTTAGCCTTTATCTTTGTCCCTTTATAAATTTACCCTTTGTTCCTCCAAAATTGCTCTCACCATGATTTAGCTTCCTCACCTACCTCAGATCCTTTTCCTTCCATTAAAGCAATCGAAGCTTAAGTTTAAGTTACTGGTATGAGTATCAATAGAAACAGACGCCCACAATTGTCCTTGCAGCCTAGGATCCTACCTCCTGGTTACCTCAAACTTTCATAGCCACATCCTTAAACAGGGATTAATGCCTTGAGTGTCTCTTCTCTGTTCTTGTGGTCCATGAGCTCTGCCGTTTCCTGTACTGTTGATTATCCTTTCCTTCCTTGGCAGTCCTAGTTTGACCACTCCAGTAGCTTAGTCATGTTTTCCTTGTTAGTTCAGCCACTTCACTTCTTCATGGGAGTCCCATGATGATTTAGATACTGTAAATGACTGTGTCTTGTAGCAGCTAGTTCTGGAAACCAGAAGGGAAGGGAACTTTTCATTTACTGCTAAGTGGAGCAAGAGGTGAATATAGCTGAACCGTTCAATAATAGCAATCATAATATAATACATTTAACAATCTTGCAAAGGGGGCACATCCAAAAATAGAAGCTATTTAAACACAGAAATTAAAATGAACAATCACAAAAGTGAAATGACAACAAGCTTAATGGAAACTTTAAAAACACTAATTGAAGCTCAAATTAAGTGTATGCCCCTGTATCGAGGTGGAGCCCCTCAGAGGCGGATGGCCCAAACCCTAATGGGTGGAGCCAGGACAACCTGCCCACCCCTCTGGAGACAGAGGAGTAGGAGAGTAAATTTAAGAGGGGTGAGCCCTCTAGCTCAGTTGACAGGGAGCTGCCAGAGGAGGAGGTGATCTCTTCACAGTACTGAAGGTCCAACATGACCCTGAAGGAGCTGCCCACTGCCTGGGCCCCCAGAAGAGCTATGGGACTTGCCTGCAGTCTGGAGGAACTGCCTGGCACAGATAATGCTTAGGACACATGGAGGCTACCCTTTCCCATATGCTCCGGAGAGACTGATGGCAACTCCAGGTTTACCAAGGAAGGCATTAGGAAGGAGCCCAGGGGAACCAGACAATTGTCTGGGTGTGTTGTGGCCTGCAGCCTCATCAGTGAGTTGCAGCTGGAGCCCTACTGATGCAATGACAGACCCCTCTGCCACTGAGAGCCCTAGGCTGGAATGCAGTGAGTCACCTCCAGGTGGGAACCTCACTCTGGTTTGTGAAGTCTTGAAGGGCAATTGACTGCTTCCTTGCCACTCTGCCATGTCTGAGGGCCTGGGGCCTTGAACTAGTTGACTGCAGGAAGGCCCAGAATCCCTCCTCTGAATGCTAATTTCCCTTCAAGCTTCTGTGCACACAGAAGCATTATATCAAAGGACATAGCCTCCGCCCCATCGACTGAGAAGAAAGGATGCCCCAACATGCTACCTGTGGTGGAGAATGCAGGCAGCATACACCCCCTGATCCACAGGGGGCTGCCCAGGGTCCTAGCCAGCCAACCAACCCAAGCATCAGCATGGATCTGGAAGAGCTGATGAATTGGGAGGCCAAGACCCAGCAACAGCAGCTGCTCCAACAGCTGGGTACCCTGTTACTCCACTCCCCTGACCCCCCTGCCCCCACAGGGAGACCATGGCCCCAGTGAGCCCCGTGATGCCACAGCGCCTCATAAAAATGGGTGAGGTGATAACCCTGAGGTGTATTTCATCACATTTGAATGCATCACCTCAGGGCCAGATGGGCCCTGAAGCAATGGACCACCCTATGGTCCCCTACCTAACAGAGAGGCCCCAGTGCTCCACCGGGGGCTTGATCTCTGATTGTAGCCCAAGAATTGAAGGATGCCTTCTAGAGAAGGCTTCAGCCCAAACAGCACTTTGCCAACAAACTGGCCAATAGATGGTGGCAGAGCAGTTTATATATATATATCCTCCCACCTTGAGGGAGGGATGAAGTTCTGCGCCACAGGCTGGCCACCTTAAAGGCAGCCATGTTCCTTACAGAGATTTTCTTGATTGCAGAAACTCCCATGGCATCAGGCACAATGATGGCTGCCCAGAACTCCCCTCAGCAAGTAGACGACCCTCTGCTCTAAGGCCTCCCCATCCCTGACATCAGGCTGTGATGGGAGTAGACATGGCAGAGGATGCCCACAATCAGCTCTGAAGCCCCTGGCATTCTGGCTAGCCACAACAGAGGGAGGAAAGCTGCCCCATCAGGGGAGCCCCCAGGTCATACGCAGGACCAGGGAGCGCAGAGGAAGTCAGCTGAAATTGGGCCCTGCTTCACTTATGGCCAACTTGGGCACCCTCAGCAGCAGTGCCCTACCATGGATTGTTCTTTCAGGCAGGTGTGTATGGGCAAGACCTGAGTCCATTCCCATGCCATCACCATGGTGACCATTCCTGTTCACCTCAGTGGAGAATGGCTACATGCCCTCATCAACTTTGGCTATGGGCAAACCCTTGGACAGAGGTGGTGACTTGCCTCAACTGCAGGCCCAACTAGAGGACAGAACCAGCTACACTGTACCCATAGGGGTATGTAGACATACCTGAGTAAAGAAGTCTCTCCATCAATTCAGGGGCCCCAGCCCGACCACTGAACTGCTGAGGAGCTACTGCAACCTGGAGGACCTGTGGGGGCTACTCCTCACTATATACCCTAAGGAGACTGACAGCAACCCTGAGACCCAGGCACCCCAGCAAATGGAGGTAGGAAGGAGGTGAACCAGGTGAATCAGACAATTTTCCAGCTGTATTGTGGCTACAGCTATGTCTGTGAATTGTGGCCAGAGCTCTTCTGACCTTTTGGCAGAACACTGCCACTGAGGGGTCCTGGGCAGGAATGCAGTGGTGTTCGGAAGACCTGAATCCCCCACTTCCCTTGCCATCCCATTCCTGGGATGGTAGCCTCATCCCAGCCTGTGAAGCCTTGAAGGCCAATAGACTGCTTCCTCGCCACCCCACCCTGCCTGAGGGCTGAGGGGCATAGACTGCTTCATTGCTACTCCCAGCTTGAGGGCCTGGAACAAAGACTACTTAATCACTTGTTACTTGCAGAAAGGGCCAGGATCCCTACTCTGAACACTAATTCCCCTTCAAGCTTCTGTACACACAGGAACAGTGTAGTGAGGGGGTTGGACTAGATGACCTCGTGAGGTCCCTTCCAACCCTATTATTCTATGATTCTATGATTCTATGAGGGGCAGATGGACAGGGAGGGACTGTCCAACATGCTACTTCCCCAAATTAATAAAAGAATTGTAAGAGAACCAAAAAAAATGCCACCATGGTTTAAACAAAGTTTTAAAAATGGTTAGAGCCCAAAAGGCATTATTGGAAGTTAAATCCTACTGAGGAAAACAAAGGAGCATATACTCTGGCAAATCAAGTATAATTAAGCAAGCAAAAAAGATTTAAGAGCAATCAATAAAAGATAAAGCTTTAAGTGTTGGTTTAAATACATGAGAAGCAGGAAATCTGCCAAACAATCAATCTGTAAGGCCACTGAATAATCAAAATGCTAAAGGTGCATTCAAGAAAGACAAGACCATTGAAGAGAAACTAAATACATTCCCTGCATCAGTCTTCACTGCAGAGGACATGAAGGAGATTACCCACAAAAACCATTCCTTTTAGGTGACAAATCTGAGACACTGTCCCAGACTGAGGTGTCAGAGGTGGTTTTGGAAAAAATTGATAAGTTACAAAGTAATAAGTGACCAGGACTAGATGAAATCCACCCAAGAGTTCTGAAAGGAACTCAAATATGAAACTGCAGAACTAGTGGCTATGTCTACCCTGGCAAGTTAGTTCGAATTAAGGAAGCTTAATTTGAACTAACTAAAGCCATGGCTACACTAGGCTTTAATTAGTGTGAATTAAGGGCTTCCTTAATTCGAACTAATAAATTCAAATATGCTATTCGAACTAAGGGTTAATTCGAACTAGTTAGTTCGAATTAACCAATGTGGCCATGTTAGCTCAAACTAATTGCTTAGTTCGAACTAACCAGCCCATTGAACTCAATGAAATTCGCTAATTCGAACTAAGCAAGTGCCATTCATGGCACTTGCTTAGTTCCAACTAAATTTTGCTAGTTCAAATTAAGTTAATTCGAACTAACTAAAATTAGTTCGAATTAACTAATTCAAACTAACTTTAGTAAGTGTAGACATAGCCAGTGAGCCTGGAACGTAATATATCACTTAAATCAGTTTCTACAACAGATGACTGGAGGAAAGCTAAAGTGACAATTTTTACAAAAGTCTCCAAAGACAATCACATACTGGAAAGCCTAACTTCAATATAAGGCAAACTGGTTGAAACTACAGCAAAGAAAAGCATTATCAAACACAGATTAGCCTGATCTGGTGGGGAAGAATCAACATGATTTTTGTAAAGGGAAATCATGCCTCACCAATCTACTATAATTCCTTGAGGGGGCTCAACAAGGAGGTGGATAAGGATGATCTAGTGAATACAGAATGCTTCGGACTTTCAGAAGGCTTCAAAAAGCTCTATCACCTATGGCTCATAAGTAAAATCAGCAGTCATGGACTAAGAGCAAAGGCTCTCTAGTGGATCAGTCACACTGGGTAAAAGACAGAAAACACAGGGTAGGAATAAATGAACAGTCTTCACAATGCAGGGGGTAAATGGGGGGGATGCTCAGGGATCTCTACTGGAACTAGCACTGTTCAACATGCATAAATGATCTGGAAAAGAGGTAAACTGAGGGGGCAAAATTTGCAAATGATAACATTACTCAAGTAGTTAAATAGACAAAACAGTGACAAAGGAAGCTCAGAAAACTAGATGAGTGGGCAATGAAATAGCAAATTAAATTCAATGTTGATAAATGCAAAGTAATGCACATAAGATTATGTTTCCAAAACTATCCATACAAATTAATGGGGTCTAAATTAACTGTTCACACTCAAGAAGGATCTTGACATCATCGTGGAAGGTCTTTTGAAAACATCCGCTCAGTGTGCAATAGCAGTCAAAAAAGTTAAAAGAAGGTTGGGATCATTAGGAAAGGGATAGACAGTATGGCAGAAAATGCCATAATGCCTATACATAAATTCATAGTACACCCACACATTGAGTACTGCATGCAGTTCTGGATCCCCCATCTCAAAAAAGGATGCATTAAAATTAGAAAAGGTACAAAAAAGAACAAAAATTATTTGGTGTATGGAACAGCTTCCACAGTAGGGGATATCAAAGACTGGGACTATTCAGCTTGGGAAAGAGACAACTATGTGGGGATATGATAGAGGTCTATACAATCATGAACCGTGTGGAGAAAGTGAATAAGAAAGTGTTTATTCACTCTTCATCATAACAAAAACCAGAGGTCACCAAATGAAATTAACAGGCAGAAGGTTTAGAAACAAACAAAAGGAAGTACTACTTCACACAAGGCACAGTCAACCTGTGGAATTTGTTGCTAGGGGATGTCATGAAGGCCAAAATTATAAAAGTATTCAACAGGAATTAGATAAGTTCATGGAGGATAAATCCATCAATGTCTATTAGTCACAATGGTCAAGGATGCAACCCATGCTCTGCATGGCCCTAGCCTCTGACTGCCCATCATCCACACCCAGCTTCTTTATTGCCTGTTCTGTTCATTACCTCTGATGCACCTGACATTGGTCACTGTCAGAAGACAGGATACTGTGCTAAATCGACCATCGGTCTGACCCAGCATGGTCCTTATGGTCTCTCTACACCCTTTGGAAATCTTCAGCCACTCACACGGCTTCAATATTATCCGTAAACCCTAACCCTAACCCTATTCTTTTCCTCCTGACCCCTCTCCATCTCTATCCCCTCACCTCATCTTCTCTTCAAAGTTTCTTCCTGGATGACTAGCAATGACCAAGCCCAAGCTCCTTAAGCCTTCCTAACTCCTCCACTAGTAACATTTGTTACAGCCATTCTCCTCAGTGCATAGGATGGTAGCTGAGAATCCAACTCCTTATCCGATTCCTGTAGGGAGGAAAGCAACCATCCACCCTGGAGCAGTCCTTCCCCCTGCAATAGCTTGCCTCTCCTTCCCTCTCTCATCAGAGGAGTTTTTAAGAGGTCTTAGACAGCTCTTAATTGGACTCCAGTGTCCCTAGCTGACCTGAGATGTAGCCCCTTTTCCCCTTATAGGGAAAAGGCCCTTGTCCATCATTTAGGGTTAATATAGCTGTCTTCCCCCACTCCTTACAGCCAAGGCAAACCCAACCATATATATGAACTAGGGCACATAGGGCAATGGGCTTTAAGGGGTGCCAAATTAGATGGAAGTGAATTTCTTTTCTCTATTTAAAAAATTATTAATATGTTATCATTTTTCTCTACATTGAATTTTGGGGGGGAAGGGGGGCTCAAAGTCATAGTTCACCTCGGGTGCCAAAAACCCTTGGATCAGCCCTGCTTACAGCTGTCCAGCCTGACCTGGCCGCAGCAGGCTTGCACATAGTACCAGAGCAGCACCTAGGGCAATACACTGGAGCTATTGTCAGGATTCGATCTAGCCATGCCTTTCCTCCCTGCCCAGCTGCTGCCTGTATCCTCTCCTGTAGTATCTGGCAGAGGACCAGCCCTGCCTCCTATCCCTTGACAAGCCAGCTGTCTTCTCAGCCAGGAGCCAGAGCAGATCCTCTGCTGCTTACAGACATCACAGAGTGCAGGTGCAAGGTACGCCACCCAGCTTGGTGGGATCGCTCAGCTAGTCACAGCCCAGGGCAGAGTCCAATGAGGGAACCCATGTGGGTGGAGAACCACAGCCAGTATAAGCCTGGCCAACTCAATGCTGGAGTCTTCTGTTCAGACAAAGTGATATGACCAATTTCACACCACCCCCACCCTCCCAGAGTACTCTGCTTCACTCCCCCTGCATCCTTGTTGCTAGTTTTGCTGGAGGGTGGTGCGGTGCAGGGGCTGGTAGCAATAGCAGCCTTTTAAGGAGCGTTGCAGCAAGAAATACTTTTAGAAGAATGCCTGTTGGGATGTTACAGACTTGCACAGCCCACGGGGCACAGTCAAGCTGTAAATGTTATGTGACAGAAATAATTATTACAGCCTCGTTTAGTTTATACACATGCGACTCCTTCAATGGTGCTCCAAGCGATACAGGAGGAGAGAATGCGGCTTGTTTGCACACCCCCTTCCCTCTACAATAGCAATGCATATATGGACTATGCAAACACAAGTAGTCACTTAGCAATATACTTTAGTTTTATTTTGATCCCCTCCTTTAAGTATATTAAATCTGTATAAACTCATCTCATTATTAAAGAGTATTCAGCTGGCTATTTGAAACTCCAGTCTTTCCTCTGCAGGTGGTTTTGCTTTTATCCTCGGGGAACGCTGCTTACTTGATGTACAGTCGCACACAAGTTGCTGCTGCTGATTTCAACAAACACACACAAATAAAAAAAGCTCCATGCACTGTACCAGTGAGATTCATAATCTGAAATGAAAAATACCCAGTTTTTCTCACGTGCACTAACTCAGCCAGCCGATAAATCAAAGCAGATCAGCTCATAACTGCTGCCTGGAACTTACCTTTTGAACTGTCCCAAAAATATCCCATCAAATCAGTGGCTTGTACACGGTTCTTTAGAACGGCCAGACAATTTATTTGACCCTACACAGTTCATGTACTTCTCTGATAAACAGCAGCAGCAAAGCATGTTATGAAGAGACTTCTGAAGACCAGCTGGGCATTGGTGACAGATAATGGGCAATAAAAATAGGTCAAGTTCATGGCCTGCCAACCTTGGCAGTGTCTTATCCTCAGGTAACCTTAACCTGATTACTCATGGCTGGATGGCTTGCTTGGTTCCAGTCCAGACAGCCTGTGTGGTCGTACAAGTCTTTTGTTACAAGGGCCGAGGCAGCTGTACTGTGTTTTCACTGAGTGCCTTTGTATGCTGAAAATCATGCTATTACTCTGGACTAAAGTAACTCAATTTTTACAGGAACCTCAGCGACTTTTTGTCTGCAGTCTGACTTGGCAGTTAAGGGATTCCCCCCATTTTAGACTCCAATCTCAAGAGCACTTTTACTGCGAGTGCCCGACCTGTGCAAGGCTACTGTTGCTAATGCGACCAGCCACCCTGCGGAGAACAGAAGGAAACAAAGCAATGGGGGCTACCTGCTGTGACAGTACTGTAACCCACTGAAGGGTTTCAACTACCACACTGCCCCTGCTTGCCACTGGGAGGCACACAGTCTCCAAACATTTCAATTTGGGCTGCAGAACAAGGTGCCCAAAATGCAAGCCTGTGTCTATGCATCCATGCAGCTGTTTAACAAGCCAGAAAAGCTTTCCCTGATTTACACTCATCCATCAAGGGAAGTGCATCGGTGAGGGCAACAACTTTAACTGTAGACAACACACTTCTGTGACACGCAAGTCAAAAAAGGGTGACTACGCCCTGAATCTGCTTATGGCAAGTCAAGGGGCAGGTCAAAAAGCTGCCACATGAATGACACTTTCAACTCAAGTAGTCAAATTCCAAAGGGGTAGCCGTGTTAATCTATTATAGAAAGACAACAGAGTCCTGTGGCACTTTTAAAGACTAACAGATAGAAGTGCCACAGGACTCTGTTGTCTTTCAACTCAAGGACATTTTACCCATGTTTAGTTAAAAAAAATCCTGAAACAAACCATATCTACACAAAGCACTTTAAGCTTATAAAAATGTAAGACTGCACAACTCCTCTTCGGCGTGCTTCTTTGCAGACTTTCTAAGACCCAGCTTTATTTTATTTTTTTTAATTGTATTTGGTCCCTTCTGTCTTTTCTGGTTTTGCTCCTGTGTAGACGTCTCTGCTGTGTTTGTTGGGGGCTACTTCAAAGAGGATATATTACAAAGGAACTAAGGAGTTTAGTGAGAACTGGAAGGCATTCTTGCTACTATAAGTGACTGCTACCACAGCAGAGATTTAGCAGCTGTGGGCAGCCTTGGAATTCATGGCTGTCATGGTAGATATTTTGCATTAGTGCAACAGTTTTCACTCTTAAGAGGCATGAGGTGTTTTTATACATTTTTTAAGTCCACATTCATAGAGTCTTCTACCTTATGTCATGTAAATTCAGACTGTACATTTTCAGGATAGACAATGCCTCATAGTATCAATTTGTACAGCACCCAGCACATTAAGGCTCCCATAATATTAGCCAGTGCTCTAGATAGTAGTATAAACAAACTGGCTGCTCTTGCATAACCAGTTTTTACTCCTGTAGCCTCCTCAAGTCCCTGTTCTGCAAACTTAAGCATCAGTCAAGATATTCTAGCATACCAATTCACATACAGTTGTATCCAATCATGTGTTTTGGACTGTCTGCTCCCCTCCCCTCCCACCCCCCTTCCCATCCATTTCAGGTTCTGGGTCCAATTTGTTCTTTGAAGATTGGCTGGGTGAGCCAAATTCCAGCCTTGTTTACACCAGCGTAAGTCCAGTTTACTTTTGACCCAATAGGGCAGTATTTAGTCCCCTTCTGATTCATCACAGCTCTGCCTTCCACTCACTTTTTCTCACCATTTGAGAGAGAATAGCTCCCCCATACAAGAAATCTCTTGGGTTGCTCTCAGCAACTAGCCTCTTTTCAACTGCAAGTTTAAAAAATAAATAAATATAAAAGTAGGATCCCTCCATCCTTCCTTTCCCTAGAATCAAGAGAACACCGTGATTCAGAAGCACTTTGGAACATGGTCAGCATAGAGGACAGCATCAGTGGCATCATTTTTAGCGCAGCACTGCCTGTTACCTCCCTACCATAATGGGTCTTTTTGCAGGCCCACGTATGCAAAGAAAACCAAGGTTCCAGTGATGACATGACCTCAAGACTAAGTAAAATGAATGGCCCCTGCTCCCAGACACAGCCCTGAGGGTCAGCCCTGATGCGGGACCTGGGTTAAGTGTTCAAGAAGCCGCTCCAATCCTCTAGCTGCAAGGAAAGGCATTTTCCCTATACTATCCCACCCTGTGAAAACAAGGCAGAACCCCAAAATCTGAATACCCAAAACTGAACATCCAAAGTCAAAATAAAATATTGAAACAGCAACACTAACTTAAGACAACCGAGTTTTAAAACAAGAACTTGCAGTGAAAATAGAAATGCTTTGGTTGAGTAAATGTTGAAAGAAGGTTCCCTCTTCCTCTGGAAAAAGAGTACAGAAACACTCCACTACCCACACGCTCAACAGACAATCAAGTTAAGTCTGTATCTTTTTATTGACAATCAGCCAGTCTCTTTCTGCAGTTAAAGAGTCATAAGATGCATCTACACTGAAGCAGGGAGCATCCCTCCATGCCCAGCTAACCAGACATAGTTGAGCTCTGTTTGAGCTAGCACAGTAAAACTTTAAAAAATATCGACACCATGGCAGTGGCAAGCCACCCGAGAATGGACCAAGTGGGGTCAAGTGGGCTTATACTGTCTGGTGGTTAGCCTGTGCCTCCATCCATGCTGCAACCTCCACAGAATTATTTTCAGCCCACTGGCGCATTTCTTTTGGTGGATGCTCAGAAACACGCTCCCAGTGACAGCTTAGACATATGTTTAGTATATATGGTTTTCAGCAATATTATTTCCAAGCTCAGCATCCTAATAGCAGCCGGAATCATGAACCAACCGTAAAGATCAAATCCATGGCCATTTTGGATATACACCTCAGCTTTTTAGTTTAAGTCAACCAAGCTCTGAACAGCTTCAGAGAAAAATCTTGGGTTGATGTTAAAAAGAAGAGCACCTACACAAAAGCTCTGAAGATTTGAAAGCTACTTCAGTAATCATGTAGTGCAAGCTGAATTCATGCAAAAAACAAACAAACAAAGACCCATACAAGTACATTAACTGTCTGCTAGCAACCTTCCGGAAGTTCAGAATGACTGGTTCAGACAGTGGAGAGAAAGTCCTGGAGCCTCACTTGGGCCCTCACTGATTTGTTGCTGGCAGCTCCCCCCACCAGTTTATAACTGAGGCAATCTGGTTACACCCACCAGGAAAGTGGTGTGCTGCTATGTCAAAACAGTCACTTTCCAATAAGAGACACTGTTCACTTTTAACCAAGAGAAACAGCACATCAAAAGACGACTGGAGAACAAGTACCTGATAGCTAGCAAAGGGCCTTACTTGGCAATGACTTATTCCCCCCACCTGTCTCCTCCCACTGCAGGGAACTGGTTAACATGTTAATAAATGCACAGATAGGTGTTTTAATCAGTCTTGCTTCACTAACCCTAGATCAATATCGACTCCTTTGAAGCCAGTGGTCACTCAATCTAGCCAACATTTACACCCATAGATGCAATATTCTAAACATCCTGGCATAATGGTGCAGCATTGTTACACAGATTCATGTACAAGAAGGTGGCATAGAGACTTTATGCAGAGATAGGTGCATGATACTTGTTGCAGGACTGTTACAGTCTGAAGCACAAGGGTGTTTGCACCTTATCAAGTGCAATTCACTATTACTAATACAATACAGTGATTCAACTGCCTGTGTGTCCTGCCCTCTCCAAAGAGCAGGGCTGGCCCAAGGATTTTTAGGACCCTATATGAACTATGACTTTGGTGCCCTTCCCAGCTCCAACATGTTAGAAGATACAACATTAATATTTTTTTAAATAGAAGAAAAATTCACTTCCATCTAATTTAGTGCCCCTTAAAGTCTGGCACCGTAGACAACCGCCTAGTTCACCTATATTGTTGGGCCAGCCCTGCCAAAGAGCTCTTAACCCCAACTATACATCCATAACTGAGGTACATGTACTGGATGCAAAAAGAGGCTATAACAACAGCTTCTGATTTTGCTGTTACGCTTATGCAAGACAGAAGCACTGAAGTCAATTTTCCAGTGATGTGACACTAGCATCTCTGGGCCAAATTCACCCCAGTGTAACTCCATTTAATGTGACAGATGCATCAGGCTCCATTCAAAAGCATTGCAGTTGGAACTTTGGCTGGGATTCCCACTGCGAATGTTTAACAGTATATCCCAACAGAATAAATACACCGGAAAGTCTTTTCAAGCTATTTCCCTCTCGACTGCTGTGTAATAAAAGGACCGATACCCCAAGCGACACAAAGAGGTAATGGTAACATCAGGTGTTATGTCATCTTAACCAACAAACTGTAGCACTGTTTCACTGAAGATCATCTGAGACTGTGAGAAAGCTAGAATATACTTGAGGCAGCCCAGTGAGTTGTGTCAGCTGCAGTTCTCACTTGCTTTGGGAGAGCTGTGAATATGCGGTATTGTTCATTCAATCTGCACCTCAAAGAAGAGCTGTGCATTTCTTAATAGTGCTGCTCATTAAAAAAAGTAACCTCACTTAGAATAAAGTTTTGTTTCCAAATGATGGCTCCATGTAGATTGATTCCCCTTTAAAGTTTCCTTAGTAATCTGTCTTCTTCACTCCCCATCCGTCTTCTCTCCTTTGACTAGGAAGAGTCCTTCCTGAAGTTTCAGGCTTCAGGGAAGAGTAGATGCTTAACAAGTTCAGCTCTTCACTCACCAACTCAGCACGGCCCTCAACCAGAATGGGAGAGAGCCTCTACAAAGTAGTCTTTAAGCTTAGTTCTCAGCTGGCTCACAGGAGAACCAGCCTTCATGTGGCGGATCAGAGGGTTTGAGACTGGGGTTAGCCTTTAAGAGCTTCCAGATAACATCCCTCTCTTTAATGCACACTTTCAGGTGTAATATACTGGCAACCACTTTTGGCAAAGTGGAAAGAAAAGTAGGGGGGAGGAGGGGAAAGATGCTCAAGGAAAGTATTGCAACTCAGATTATAGCCCTGGAGAACTAGATGGAGATTTAAGAGGCTCACAGGTCACATATCTTGCAAATATCTCAGCACTAACTCATGAACAATTAGAGAAAATTTGTACCTAAGGTAGAGTACAGTAATCCATGCAAAAGCAGGATAAATTTACACCACAGGAGTTTAGGTATTGCTCATTTGGGTGCAATGCAAGATTAGGACTCATTAGCCAGCTGCCTCTGCAAAAACAGAGCATGGAAGTTAAGTGTTTTAAGGTAGTGGATGAGGGTCTATTTGTTTTCTTTTTTCTGCAGAACTCCTCACTAGGAAGCTATAGGGTTAGAACATTACAAGGAACCAGAACCATTCCTGAGAATGGTGCCAAGGAAACTCAGTTAATGCTTTTGGTTTGTACTTTTTATCCAACTTTACTTCTTCATAAGCTTGGCTAAAAGATTTTGGAGTATTAAAAGTTAACTCCTACGTAGAACTAAGCAGATTTCCATTTCATTCCAGCGCCCTCCTCTTCCAGCAAAACCAGATTTTATATTCCTTCCATTTCCAAGGCTGATCTGGAGCTGGCTTTAGAGCTGCCACTTTCATGTCTTTCTCCACCCCCACTGTTTTTTGACTTTGCCCATCACCTGTTTAAAAAAAAAAGGAATGACAGTGGTAAACTGGAAGCTACCATGGGACTTACTTCCACAAGAAGCTGCTCCTCACTGGATGGAAAGACGTTCCTACCTCAGTGCTTGAAGATTACACTTTAGAAAACAGATGGAGCAGGAGAGATGGTAGAGGTGTGCATAGAGATTCTGTAGGAGAGGAAAGAATTTTTTTCCCCTTTTCAACATTCAAGCCATATTTGGTTGCAACCAAAAAATGTAAATTAAGTCTGATACCATCTTGGGATTTCTGGTGACATTTCAGTGTGTGTTTCATATCAGAAACTCCTTGATGGTATTCTAGAGCTTTGTAGTTACCTACCACTTGTTCTTTGTATTGTGTAAACCATGGTGCCAGTTACTTGGAAATTGCTACAGAACCCACTAGCTGTAATCAGCCAGTCTGAAAGGATATGAAATTACTAAATAGTTATGCATTTTGCCACCTCAGGCTTCCTCCATTTAGAAAGGTTATGGTATAATGGAAGAGCACTTGACATTTGTGCCCTCACTCTAATTTGAAGTCCTACCCATACTTGTTCACAAAAAAACAGAATTGTCAGCAGAACTGGCTGGAGAGATCTCTAAAGCAGTTCTGCTATTCATCTGGAAACCTCCCTTCCCATTGTATAAACAGGAAACAAAATAGGATGGTCTGCTGTTCCCTGACTCAAACTCTCCTGCCTGCTTCATAAGAGTGATTCAGTATGGCAGCCTTTCATACAAATACATAGACATTGTAAGGAAAGGCTTAATTCTAAATCACCATCTTCAGGTTTAGAACTGTTGAGAAAAATAGTTTCTTATGCTTGGGCTAAATCCAGAAATGAGGCTCTCAGCAGTTAGAAGAAACCCTGAAAAGAGTTTTAAGAACTTAAGTCTCATACTGGGTCATATCAATGGTCTATCTAGCAGGGCCGTCCTTGGGGGGGGGGGCGAACAGGGTGATCACCCCGGGCCCCGCAATTATGTGGGCCCCGTGCTTTCCCGCTAACAGCTGGGGGCAGTGAGGGGCCCATGCCGTGCCCCACCCCCCTGCCTGGCCGCACTTCGCCCTGCCCCCGTTGCCGTTGGCGGCGAGCCAAAGGCAGTGGGGTAGGAGGCTTTGCCCGGTCTCTAGCCCTGGCCTGGCCCTCCCCGCCCCCGGGGCAGAGCAGGCAGGCCCAGAGGCAGGTCAGTTTGCGGCCTGGCCTGGCCCACATGGTCGGCCCCGGCTGGGGACCGGAGGGCACGCTGCTGTTGGGAGCCGAGCCTTGCCGGGCTCCCGGGGGCGGAGCAGATTGACCCAGGCCTCCTTTCCCCCCTCCAGCATGGGGTGGGGGCCCAGACCTGTTAGCCCTGGGCCCCACTCCCCCCCTAGGGACGGCCCCGCCATCTAGCCTAGTATCCTTCTAAAATGGTCTTGACAACTCCAAAGAGTTAGACCTCAGCCTCAGACTTGGGGAAATGATTGACAAGTATAAGTGTTATCAGGGGTCTGATGGAAACATGCCAAGCGCTTGAGCCTTAATCTGCAAGGTGACAAGAACCCTCTCTACTTAGAATCATAGAATCATAGAATAATAGGGTTGGAAGGGACATCACGAGGTCATCTAGTCCAACCCCCTGCTAAAAAGCAGGACCACTCCCCCTAAATTATCCCAGCCAGAGTTTTGTCTAACCGAGCCTTAAAAATCTCCAAAGATGAAGATTCTACCACCTCCCTAGATAGCCCATTCCAATGCTTCACCACCCTCCTAGTGAGAAAGTTTTTCCTAATATCCAACCTTGACCTCCCCAGCTGTAATTTGAAACCATTGCTCCTTGTTCTGTCCTCTGTTACCCTCGAGAACAGCCTAGCTCCCTCCTCTTTGGAGCAACCCTTCAAGTAGTTGAAGGTTGCTATCAAATCTCCCCTCAGTCTTCTCTTCTCTAGACTAAATAAGCCTAGTTCCTTCAGTCTCTCCTCATAAGTCATGTGCCCCAGCCCCCTAATCATTTTTGTTGCCCTCCGCTGGACTCTTTCTAATTTGTCCACATCCTTTCTGTAGTGGGGAGCCCAAAACTGGACACAGTACTCCAGATGCGGCCTGACCAGTGTCGAATAGAGGGGAATTATCACATCCCTCGATCTGCTGGCAATACTCCTACTGATGCAGCCTAATATGCCATTGGCCTTTTTGGCAACAAGGGCACACTGTTGGCTCATATTCATCTTCCCGTCCACCATAACTCCCAGGTCCTTTTCTACAGCGCTGCTACTTAGCTGATCGGTCCCCAGCCTGTAGCAGTGCATGGGATTTTTCCGTCCTAAGTGCAGGACTTTGCACTTGTCTTTGTTGAACCTCATGAGGTTTCTTTCAGCCCAGTGTTCCAATTTGTCCAAGTCTCTCTGGATCCTGTCCCTGCCCTCCAGAGTATCTACCATTCCCCCCAACTTGGTGTCATCCGCAAACTTACTAAGCACGCAGTCTATTCCATCATCAAGATCATTAATGAAGATGTTGAATAGAACCGGCCCCAGGACCGACCCCTGGGGCACTCCACTCGTTACCGGTTGCCAACCAGACATCGAGCCATTGATTCCTACCCGCTGAGCCCGTTGATCTAACCAGTTTTCGATCCACCTTACAGTCCACTCATCCAACCCATACTTCCTTAACTTGCCAACGAGAATGTTGTGGGAAACTGTATCAAAAGCCTTGCTAAAGTCAAGGTATATCACGTCAACGGCTCTTCCCGCATCCACAAATCCAGTCATCTCATCATAGAAGGAAATCAGGTTGGTCAGGCACGATTTGCCCTTGGTGAATCCATGTTGACTGTTCCTGATCACTCTATTTTCCTCCAAGTGTTTCAGGATGGATTCCTTGAGGACCTGCTCCATGATTTTCCCAGGGATTGAGGTGAGGCTGACCGGTCTGTAGTTCCCCGGATCCTCCTTTTTCCCTTTCTTAAAGATAGGTACTATATTTGCCTTTTTCCAATCCTCCGGGACCACCCCCGTTCGCCACGAGTTCTCAAAGATAATGGCCAGCGGCTCTGCAATCACTTCCCCCAACTCCCTCAGCACCCTCGGATGCAGTTCATCCGGCCCCATGGACTTGTGCACATCCAATTTCATTAAGTGTTCCCTAACCTGACTTTCCATCACCGAGGGCCACTCTTCTCTCCAGTCCGCGTTACCCCGTGTAGTAGCCTGGGAGCTGGCCCGCCCTGTGAAGACTGAAGTAAAAAAAGCATTGAGTACTTCAGCCTTTTCCGCATCATCCTCCACGAGGATGCCTGCCCCATTCAGTAAGGGACCTACACCACCTCTGATCCTTTTCTTGTTGCTGATATACTTATAGAATCCCTTTCTGTTATCCTTCACATCTCTTGCTAGCTGCAACTCCAATTGTCCTTTGGCCTTTCTGATTTGATCCCTGCAGTCCCGAGCAATATCTTTATACGCCTCCCTTGTCATCTGTCCAAGCTTCCACTTCTTGTAAGCTTCCCTTTTATGTTTCAGCTCCCCGCAGAGTTCCCTGCTAAGCCACGCTGGTCGCCGTCCACATTTGCTGTTCTTTCTGCACATCGGAATGTTATCTTCCTGTGCCTTTAACAGGGTTTCTTTAAAATACAGCCAGCTGTCTTGGACACCTTTCCCCTTCAGATCAGCTTCCCAAGGGACCCTGCCCATCAGCTCCCTAAGGGAGCCAAAATCTGCTTTTCTGAAGTCCAGGGTGTGTGTTCTGCTTCTTTCCTTCCTTCCATTGATCAGGATCCTGAACTCTACCGTCTCATGGTCGCTGCTGCCCAGGTTGCCATTTACTTCTACTTCCCCGATCAATTCTTCTCTGTTTGTGAGCAACAGGTCTAGAGGTGCAAGGCCCCTAGTTGGTTCCTCCAGCATTTGTACTAGGAAGTTGTCTTCAATATTCTCCAAAAACTTCCTGGATTGCCTGTGCACTGCTGTATTATCTTCCCAGCAGACATCAGGATAATTGAAGTCCCCCATAAGAACCAGGGCCTGCAACGATCTGGAAACTTCTGTTAGTTGTCCATAGAACGCCTCATCCACCTCCTCTTTCTGGTTCTCTTACTTGATTCCTCTCCCATCTTTTGCACCTTCCTTAGTGATGCCCTTCCACCAGGGGTCTGCAATCTTCGGCTCCATAGCCTCATGTGGCTCTTTAGCTGCCTCCTTGCAGCTCCAGGCTCTGGGCCCCCTCCTGCTGCCAGGGACTCTGAAGGTAGCCCGTGCCAGGATCTGGGCTCCTGCACCACCAGGGAACCCTGTGGGGTGCCTGGTCATGGTTCCAGGCTCCCTCCCTGCCACCAGGGATCCTGCAGCAGGTGCTCTGGCCCAGCTGCCAGCTCCCGCCATCAGGAGGCTACACCCACTGCAGCTCTCAGAACACTTGGTTATTGAAGGAACTTTTAAAAATGGCTCTTCTTATCTTTCAGGTTGCCGACCCCTGCCCTACACTTACAGTTCTTGTTAAACAAACTACTTCCCTTTACACATGACTGTCTCTTTAGAGTTTATACCTGCTGTACTTTTCATTAACAAGATTTCATGCATCCTATTGCCAACACTGGAAGAGGGAAAGAAGAAATAGGAATTTTTGTAAGCTGGTGTACCGAGTAACAAAGTTTCCAATGTGCTGTCTGGGCCCTATTCTCATTTTAATCCAGAAAATCCATTGGAAGAACGGCATTGGAGGCAGTAAACTAATGTCTTCTGGTAATTTTTAAACCCTATCTTGTTAACTTCAGTGGAGCTACACCAGTATTAACTAGAGGCTGGGATTCATTTCAGAAGAAGGCTTTTGTAGAAAAAGCCATAGACGGTTGAAGGACTTACTCCAAGTCTCAGCAATTCTGTAGCAGACTCAGAAATCTGGTTTTTACCTTTTGCTCCAGCTACTAGAACATGAAGCTTGCTCATGAATCCTTACTTTTAAGCAGCCTTCTCTAGGTACTGTTATTCTTAGGTTGCTATAAAAGCTAGGAGCAGTCTTTCATGCCTGTTCATTCATTTGCAAAGCTTCACATGTAAAGTAGATGCGGGAAGTTGTCAATGGTCTTCTCAATGCTGAGCTCAAATCAACACAATGCAAGCTCCGACATTATAGCTCATAAATCTTAGAACTAAGGCATCTTTCCAGCCAAACTCTCACTTCCAATAAAATCTTGGGATTTGAGTCCTTTCATTCTTTTTTCAATGTGGAAAGATGGTGACTTATGAGCCTAAATGGTACAAAACATTGCCACTGCAAAGTAAATTGTAACTGAGCTCAGTGGCTAAGTGATTCAAAATGCTGTCTCAAATAAAAAATAAAGATGACTTCAGAGTTTCCTTAAGTATTGCCCGCAATACCATTTGGCATATTTAGCAAGAATAAAACCCCAGCACCCTAGGGGCCCTAAGCTTCAGCTAATGAAACTCAACAACAGTAAATGAGTGGTGTAATAGAGTTTCTGAAACAAGAGTTCAACTAATAGCTTTTATCACAGTAAACAGAGGCTGTTATGAATTGGATTTGGACGTGAATCTGCAGTTTCCATTATGTCTCTACTCTACAATATCTAATGCAGATAGGCAGAGCACTTAGTGATAGCCATATTCAGATAATGAGTTGAATTGAATCAGTGTTCTTAACTCGATATGTGGGAAGAGCTCACCTCACTCCACAAAGCAAACATTGCATTAGACTCTTGTATTATGAGAGTTCAGGGATGATGTAACCGGCAAGTCCAATCAATTGCTGAAAGTCTAGCATGAGCTGTTGGCCTCAACACAGGATCATATAGTTTCACTTCATGACCCTGGATCAAGTGGAATCTGTACGGCTGGCAAAGCATTGTCAAAACTGATCTATTAAGTAGTTGGTAATGCCAATGGCAACCACTAATCAAGATACGTGGTACATTTTTCAGAAGAGCTTGAGTGACCCAGGAGCTTAAGTCCTGCTTTCAACAATGGACTTGGACACGGAGGCTCGGACATGGCTTACTTGCTTTTGAAAACTGGCAGAGGTCTGTAGCTAGATCCAATTTCAGTGGAATTTGGACCAGCCCTACATTGGTTAGGGGGACCCACTTGAGGTCTTGCTTGCAGGACAATTTATCAAAGCAATCAGTTTAAGTGTTACTGAAGTTGACTGACAATATTAAGAGATAAAAAAAGTGCTAGTGCAGTTGACAATAGAGATTGCCTACTTATTACAACTGCAGTGGAGAGTTTAGGGGAAGAGTTAATAGCTTTCTTGAATGTCAGGCCTTTTGACGAAGTGGGATTTTCTCCCATGAAAGCTCATGTGAAAAATAAATCTGTTAGTCTTTAAAAATGCCACAGGACTCTGTTGTTTTTCTGCAATAGACTGACACGGCTACTCCTTTGGACCTAGGCATTTTCGGATTACACAAATATTTGGCTGTTGGTTTCACCCTAGATCTTAAGCCAACAGCTTACCCATAGCCCACCATTACAGAGAAATCCACTACCAATTATTCTAGAAAGCTTCTTGCAAAGTGATATTTTTCCATACCCACAAGAAAGCAGGGTTATTTTTGGCTTTATTATTACAATATAATGAACATAGCTTGGCTGAGCCTTATATAAAAAAATCATATATGAGCTCAGATGACAAAGTTCCAGGAAGTGTTTTCCCACATTCATTTGTTCAGATTCCTAGCTGATTCTTCCCAACAACATTTCTTACTGTTCTCCATTGTCTCTGTTCCTACTACTTTGTGCACAAGGGAATGCCTTGACTTTAGCCACTGTTGGCCAAATGACATTAGTAGCACTCAGCTCTTCAACTGATGAGCAAGGTTTGCTGTACATTTTTTGTCCTGCTTTCCCAATCTGTAGGGGAACTTTGAGTAAACAGTTACCCAAACTGGCCTAGAAAGTCAACAGAGTCTTGTGGCACTTTTAAAGACTAACAGATTTATTAATCGCATGAGCTTTCGTGGGAGAAAATCCCACTTCGTCAGACGCTTTGAAGAACAGATTTATTAATCGCATGAGCTTTCGTGGGAGAAAATCGATTAATAAATCTGTTAGTCTTTAAAAGTGCCACAAGACTCTGTTGTCTTTCTACAATAGACTAACACGGCTACCCCTTTGGAATTTGGCCTAGAAAGTGTTATGGAGACTGAAGGAAGGTGGTAATAGGGACCATTTTCATGTCACACACACTGAGCTATTGCCTAGCTCCTATGCTAAGTTTACCAAACACCACCTAAAAACTGTTAATGGGTAAAAATTCTGACTTGCAACCGATCTATGCAACTACTCAAAACAAGCAGGCACAAAAAAGCAACCCAACACTTATGATCACTTCAGCCACTTATGACTTTTGGGGATATGACTGATATTGTACTTGGCATCAGCTGTTGGCAATACTGTTCACATTTAGATGAGTCAGTCTTACATCTCCCATACCTCCTGCTCATCTGACTCAAGGCCAATACCCATGTTACAGTAGTTTTCCCTCTGTGCATTCCCACCACACCAGGGGTATGTCTACACTTGCACCTTAGATCGACTTAACCATGCTTAAGTCAACCTACAGAACGCTGTGTCCACACTGGGCACTTCCTTAAGTCAACTTAATAACTCCACCTCTGAAGGTCAACTTAACGCCTAAGTCGACCTTGTTAGGTCGACTTAAAGCCGGTGTGGACAGGTAATAGCCTTAAGTCAACCTAATTGGAGTCGGGCTGGAGAGGGGGAGAGCCACAGCCAGGGAAGATCGGGCGGTGGTGAGCCGGGGTTGGGGAAGATTGGGCTGGGGTGAAGGGGAAAGCCAGGGCCGGGGAGAAGGAGAGAGCTGTGGCTGGGAAGAAGGAGAGCCGCGGCTGGGGAGAAGGAGAGCCGCAGTCGGGGGATCGGGCTGGAGAAAATCATGGTCAGGGATCAGGCTGGGGAGAAGGAGAGCCGCGGTCGGGCTGGGGTCAGGGGATCGGGCTGGGGAGGACGGACGCAGGGATTGCGCTACATGAGTGTCTATGAGAGGTTCGTGGGTGTGCGACGGCCCTTGCACCACCGTGCACCCACGCAGCTTAGAGAGAACATAGCTCCAGGCCCCCACAACACTCCTCCGTCAACCTAGCATCTGCCAGTGTGGACGCAGGCAGTCGACTGGAGTATTTAGTGCAGATGCTCTAAGTTGACTTAACAAGCTCGACTTTAAGTCGACCTTGTTAAGTCGGCTTAACAGAGCCTCTAGTGTAGACATAGCCCAGGAGCTTTTGTTAAAGCCACAATTTGGCTGGACATTTGGTTTCATGCATATTTTGTCAACATTGGAACCAGGTAACACCCATAGCTTAATTGGTTCAATTTGATATTGACAGAGGTGTAGTTAACCAATGAACTAGCAACTACAGAGTTCTGCACCAGTGTATCTGGGAAAGCCGGGTCCACACATTGGTTTGTAGAAGTTTAATTCAACTGAAGCAGAACTTGGAGCAACTTGCTGTTAGACAAGCCCTAGTTCTCCAGTACTAGCAACAGATGAAGTGGCAGATAGATAGTGGGGCCAAAAACTTCAAACCGGAACTGAAGTTTTTAAGGTTCTTTGCTGGTTGGATCAGGATTTTCCTGTCAGTTGTTAGTCATTTCAGTACTTGCACAGAAATTTCAGTTGTCTCAAAGAGCTCTCTGCAGCTAGTGCAGACCATAGAGGACTGCAAAGGCCCCTACACACACCTCAATCTTTTGCAATTTGTTTATGGCTTCTTTGCTTTCTCAGTAGGTCACTGTCTGACTATGCACAGATTTGATAGCATTTAATAAAAGCAGTCTGCAAATTCTACACCGGAATCATGACAATAGTGTAAGATTGTCAGCCCCTGCACAGGTGTACTGTGACAGCTATAACTAACATTGCCACTATTTTTAACATCTTTCTTCATGCATGAGCAGCCTTAATATCAGTTCAAGGTCCATGACAGAAATTGTAAACTGGCCTGCTACACTGACATGCCTGCACTCTACATCAGAGGTGTCAAACTTGTGGCCCACGAACCGCTCTGCTGCAGTCTGCGCTGGTTGTACCAGCCCCAGGATTTTCCCCACGTAAACTTGTTAAGAATAAGTTATATGTGATCATATCAAATGAAAGATACATACCCAACTTCACCAGAGTAACTGGTTGGTTTTTTTGTCATACCAACAGTCGAGAGACTACAGACCATGTGTACAAGTAGTTGCGATGAGGTTTATTTTTTCTTATATCATTCTATGGCCCGCCAGACTGAGTTGCTAACAGAAATGACCCCCAAGGCTAAATGACTTTGACACACCTGCAGGATAGAAAGTCTACTGAAACAGAAGTCCTTGATCAACCAATGCTTAATTGTTTCCTTCACCTATTTAAAGAGTGCTACCACCTCTCCTCAGTTTCACCTGATTAATACAATAATACTGGTTTCAATGCAAAAGACACAAGAATAGTTTGCCCTGCAATGCAGAATTAGACATGGAAGACAGCAGAGAGAAAAGATTCTTCGCTAACATCAACTACTAAAAGAGAGACTATCAACTCCTCATAAACCACTTGTGACTTGAAGCCCAATTTTGAGCCAATATCGTCCTATGGAAAAAGTCTGCAGGAGACCTCCCACTACCAATGCTAGAAATAGCCTGCATTCATGAACAGAGATCTTTTCATTGCTCAAGTTATTTTCCTGTTTTGCATCATGCCACTGTGGCTCCCAACCCATTCTCATTTCACAAACTACAATTGTGTGGCTTCCAACTCGGGCTATTCGCTGAGAATTCCACAGGAAGAAAACAGGATAAGATACAAAGAGAGCTAAAGCTCATTATGTCCATGCCAAAAACACACTTAAAAAAATGCCTCAGAAGCACGAACTGTCTTGAGATTCTTTGAGCTCTGCATTCCCTGTATGCCTTGTTTTACTGACTTGCTCACGTACCAAGTGTTTCATACAAGGAAGAGTTCATTTTATTTTAGGGACCTATAATCTCTGAATGGGAAACCAGGTTCAGATAAAGTAGAAGCAATTGTTGACATCAGCTGCAGTATATTTTTCTATCTATGCACATATGAAGTACGCCTCAAGCAATAAGCATGAGCTTCCTGCCTCTTCTAAAGTGCCTCAATGCTTGGAAGATCCTCCCCAACAGCAGAGATTAGTTAGGTATCAGCCTGAACTCTTGAGTTGCTGCTTTTCCAACCTTTAAAAATATCGCTTGCTTGGTCTCCCTGCCACACTTCTACCCCCAAAACCAAAGTTAGTGCCCAATCTTCTTCTATAACATCATGCCTCAGCGCAGCTGGACATTCAACTCACTGTTAAAGTCTAAAGTGGACTGTGTTCTTTCCACACCCCGGACCTTTCACTTTGAAGTACCTGCTCACTTATGACATCTTGAACAGAAAATAGTTCCTGGGAGGCAAAAAGAATTCTCCTTAAAGGCTGAACATTAAGAATAAACACTTCCCCCTGGTGCCTCTTATCCCCTGGCCCCAAGTTAAGAAAATTATGTTTTTGTCCTTAATTATCCCTTTTAGGTGATCCCTAAAGTTATCTGAACCCAAAACATTCCCACTCCTCCATTCCATGACATTAAGAACTTAGTTTGCATGCCATTACACTGAATCACAGTGTCACGCCTCACTCACTCATGCCAGGCGTCCAACCTACTGAATTTTCATGTCTGCTAATAAAAGATTGAAAAAGCTTTGAAAGGAATCTCGTCCATTTCCCTCTTTTTTCCTTCCGCCTTATGGTTGCCTCATTTGACTCATAATCCACTAATTATGTGTTAAAGAGAGTAGTTTTGAATTCTTTTTGCTAGTGAGCTAGAATCAGGGGGAGAAATGTACTCTTGAACTTGGACAACAGAGTCTTGTGGGATGGATTTCCTTTGCAGATAATCAGATGGATTAAGCCTTTAGGTTGAATCCATTTTTGTAGCTGAATATTATAAACAATTAGCCCTGTGGTTAAATCCTCAGTGATAGTCCGGAGCTGGGGGAGGGGGGGGGTGTTTTCAGTGTTGTTGTAACCATGTTGGCCCTAGGACTGAGAGAGACAAGGTGGGTGAGGTAATTTTTTTATTGGGCCACCTTCTGTTGGTGAAAGTAATTTTGGCACTTCACAAAAGCTGCTCTCAGATTTTTGGAATTTAAAGTTCAATCCAGATTTCTCCATGTATAACTCCCCATCCGTCTTCTGCCACAACCCATTAAATTGGATATTTCTTCGCTTCCTGACCTGAATAGTTGAGCAGTCTTGACAGGCACAGTTAACATATCATCAACATAAATCATGTTATTTCAAGGCTTGATCTTCAGGAGACACCAGATGCCTTCCAACACCTGAGGCATTTGAGGACCCTTTGCACCTTACAAGTTTGGGTTCTTTTTAACGTGGTGCCTAAACGTAGGCATATAAGCAAGAGGCATCATTTTCAGAGATCATAGAATCATAGGGTGAGTCTACACTTGTAAATTAAGTCGACTTAAGCTTGCTTAAGTTGATTTAATTTACTCTGTGTCTACACTACAATTTCCTTAAGTCGACTTAAGGAAATTTTAAGTCGACTTTATAAAACCTAGTTTAAAGTCGACTTACTGGCTAAGTCGACTTAAGCCAGTGTAGACGTGGCTTAGCCCTAAGTCGACTTTAAGGGTCCCCAGGGCTCCCCCACTAACCTCCCTGCCAGGGTGCCTGGCACAGCCAGAGCCTGGCGTGCCCACCCACAGGGCAGGACACAGCCCTGCCCACCCCGCTCCCGTACCCTGCCCCTGTCCTTGTCCTGCTCAGCCCCCATGTACTTTAGTACAATGGGGAAAATGCTGAGCCCCCTGGCCCTTTAAAGGGGTGCCCCCCCCACCATGGACCACTCCCAGGTCCACCTAGCCCCTACAAGTTCACTTAGGCGTCCAGTGTGGACACTCTAAGTCAATTTGGCAGGGTCGACTTTAAGTCAACCTAAATTTAATTTTCTAATTTGTCAATATCCTTTCTGTAGTGCGGAGCCCAGAACTGGACACAGTATTCCAGATGCAGCCTCACCAGTGCCGAATAGAGGGGAATAATCACATCCCTCGTTCTGCTGGCAACGCTCCTACTGAGGCAGCCCAATATGCCATTGGCCTTTTTGGCAACAAGGGCACACTGTTGGCTCATACCCAGCTTCCCATCCACCATAACTCCCAGGTCCTTTTCTACAGTGCTGCTACTTAGCTGATCGGTCCCCAGCCTGTAGCAGTGCATGGAATTTTTCCGTCCTAAGGGCAGGACTTTGCTCTTGTCCTTGTTGAACCTCAGGAGATTTCTTTTGGCCCCGTTTTCCAATTTGTCTAGGTCTCCCTGAATCTTGTCCCTGCCCTCCAGCGTGTCTACTATTCCCCCCATTGGTGTCATCCACAAACTTACTGAGCGTGCAATCTATCCCATCATCCAGATCATTAATAAAGATGTTGAACAGAACCGGCCCCAGGACCGATCCCTGGGGTATGCCACTTGTTACTGGCTGCCAACTAGATGCTGGGAAAGGCTGCAGGGAGATAGACGGCAGCCCCTCCATAAATGGAAGGAGTTGGAGGTTGGCAAATCCAGAGAGGGAGAAGCTAGATGCATAGGAAAAATCTCAGGGAAACAACGGTGAAATGTAGCACTGTACAGGAACTGTGTTACTTGTTCCTGGACTGGAATCCAGTGTGCAAGATGGACACAGGTTCTCCTACCAGCCACTGGGGAGCAGTAAGGGAGTAAAGATACCAGCCAGCTAGTCAGTGCAGAAGGATGATTGTTTCCCCTTCAATAGGAGAACTTCAGTGACCTGGCCAATAGGCCAGCCACAAAGAGGTTGCTGTGATTCCTGAGGCTGAAAGAGGAGCTACAGACCAGATGAAAAGACAGAAACCACAGCATGCAAACCATGGATGGGGGTGTCTGATTCAAGCTAATCCCTAGGATGACCAGAAGGAGGCACCAGGCCAGTGGTGAGCAGTGAAGCCCCAGACACATGCAAATATTTGTGTTTGTTATAGGCAGGGATTAACATAAGTGGTACTCAGGTACTCACGAGCACCTAACCTTTCAAAAAGCGCACTGAAAACTTCCTCCAAAGGATCACATGCATCCCAGCGTACCCTGCACAGCCCCAGGCTCACCCACTCTGTCCCTTGCCCAAAACCATGCCCCCCTACTGTGCTCCCAGTCCCTGCTGCTGGTGGTCCAGGTCCTGGGCTGGATCCAGTTGCTGGCCCCTGCTGCTGCCACTGGTGCCAAGCCAGATAGGGCCACTCCTGCCTCTGGCCCTGTGCCAGATCCAGCCCTTGCCCCCAGCCCCAGCTTCAAGGCCAGATCTAGACCCCAGCCTCTGCTGCCACCGCTGCCCAGCAGCCCCAGTCCAGCTCCTGCCTTTGGCCTGCCGCTCCCAGGTCCTGGGCCAGCTCTTGCCTTTGACCCTGCCAGGCCCTGGCTGAGGCCAGATGCTGTGACCAGCCTCCTCCCCACCGGGCTGGGGTCAGCTGCTGCGGGCCTTGACCTGGAGCAGCTGCTGCCCCCTCCCACCTACCTGAGAGGAGGGATTTAACTTTCCCTCCTCTTCTCCTGCTTTGCACCACCTGCCTCAGCTACATGCGGCAGAGCAGGAGACTTAAAGGAGCCAGTGCACCTCTTTGCATCTGCGTTGCTGGCTTGGGACTCAGGGACCTGGCTTGGATACTCTTGGCTCGTGCCCCCTGTGCTCAGTGCCAGCGATGACCCTGAAGTAAACCCTAAGGCCCGTCCGTGTTTGAGGCTGAGGAAGGTATTTAATACGCAACCCGGAGCCCCTGTAAGAGAGACTCTGAGTGACGCCCAGGCAGGGGGTGGTGGTGATGGTGAGGCTGCCCTGTCCCAGCCGGAGCCGGGCTGCATGGGTGTTTCTCATCACACAAGTTGGAATACAGATATAGCAAACACATTAATATCTTCTAATACAGATATGATACCTACACCTAGACAGTATATACATTCCCAGCAAATCCCACACTTTCCATTGGCATCAAATGTGGCATAGCTCCCATGGATTATTGCAATTATGAACCATTAATATGAAAAACAATCATAAATGGTCCCCTAAACCCACATCACAAGCACTCTGTAGTTTCAACTAATTTTTGAAGATTTGATTATGTGATCTTAGCAAAGGATTACAATGCATGTTTGGGGAGTGAGCAGCAGGAAGAGGAGGTCTTAAGAGACAAGTGAGTTTTGTTCTAATTAAAATTCATTCAACAAAGAACAAGGAAAAGAAAAGAAAAATGTAACAAAGGAGTGTTGTGTCCAAATGGAAATGTTTCATGTTTTTTCCATCTGCCATCAGCTGCACTAGCTGTTATGGAGTATTTTATTAATATGCCTACTAACGTAATGCCCAGCTCTCGTACGGCATCAGGAATACTAACGTTCTGTCACTTCGTTTTCTTCCCTGCTGACAACTGAAAGTTAGTTGTACCCACATGCAATTTACACATTCATGTTCTCTATTTCTGAGGTATTAGATTAACATTCTGGTGTCTGTTCCATAAAAGACATGTTTTTATACTAGCATCTCAATTGCTTTTCATGCAGATAAAAGGCAGGATGTGCCAGACTGCCTCCTGGGCACCAGCCCAAGGAATACATTTGGTCCCTCATATAGCCTGTGTCACACAACACCAGAGCCTTTACACAACAAGCAGGGTAGCAATGAATAGGAACTGTACAATATGGCTGGCAAGGAAATTAACTTTTTTTTTTTTTTTTTTTACCTCTCCTCTTAAAATAATCTCTAGTTATTCTCCTGGAATTGTTCATGGGTTGAGCAAGCTGATTTAAAGGAATTCTCCCAGGCTTATTGTCATTGGAAAAACATTAATGGAAAAAAGAAAAACAAATCAACTGATATATGTATAGGTCTGATGCCAAGACCAATGCAAACAAAGGGCTGTGTGCACATCTACATAATCTGAAGTACCTCTGAAAGGCACAATGCACCTGAGTCCCTATATACCTGTGCGGCAGTAGTTGGGAGCTCACCGCACTTACGGGCTTGCCTCCTCATTGAAGAAGCCTGCACTTGTGGGGTGGAGGGGCCTAACCATAAGCAGGAATTGCTAACTGCAGAATGTAGGGGCTACAATTTGGACTGACCCTTGAATGAAGGTCAATGAAGAATGCCTTGTTCCTTCCCAAGTTGTACTTGCACACAAGAGCCAGCTTCAGTCCCCAGAAACAGACTGACATTTAAGAGAGACACTACAACTCTGGAAGATGACGGCAGTCAAAATACTCAAGTCAAAGTCTACTGAGACTAAATTGGATGTTTATAACATTTGCTTGTTTGTTCTATTTGTTGAGGATGAGAGAAAGTGTTACCCTATCCATCTGCTCAATTGCCTGGTTTTGATCTAATTCTGGCCAAATTTTCCAGCTGTCCACAAGTCATAATTACAGTGCTAGAAAGGCCATGTTATAGCTTGGTATCAATGTAACTGTGTACTCCTCTCAGTCCTTAAAGCCACAGTCCTGGCTAAACTGATTCATGTGCTAAACTCTGATTCAGTCTCCAAGTTAACTTGAGGCAGTTATTAATGGTATCCTTTTGTTAACCTCATTTTTTCCCCTGTAAAGTAACTTACTAGAGCCAAACAAGGAATCTGTCAGTAGCGTAGACAATGGAATCTCATATAAACTCATAGAATCTACACCATTTAGCTTCCTCTGCTGCACTCTTGTTTCTTGCCTTGTTAAAAAATGGCTGTGCAAGTGAAGCTCAGCTATAGAAATACATAAAATTAAGTATCCCAGTTTTTATAATGCAGTTGTGCAATGACTGTAGGCAATCATGACAGCTGTTAAGTGCTCAGCAGCAATACTAACACTCATGGGTGCTGGATCCTCTTAAGGATCATCTACATTAGAAAAAGATTTGCCGTCAGAGCTATACCAGCATAGCCCTTCTCAGCAGATGGTGTTCAGATTGGCACAAGGAATGCTTTTGCTGGTATAATTTATACCGCTTGTTGGAACAAAGCAAGCCGCACCAGCAAAACAACAACTTTCTGGGTATAAATTTTTCTTTTAATAAAAACAATGACTTGCACATGCTCAATGCTACTCTACTGGCAAGAGTAGTAAGGGTAAGCCTGACTTAGGAAGACAACTGTGGTTACGCCCATTTTTCCCCCTGAAGAGCATTCGTTGTCATCTGAATAAGCACAACACGCAGCTGTCATTTAACACGCACGCTGCAACGTTACCCAGAATAGCACGCCCTTAATGTACGTCAGTGCAACCCCATGTGGCAACGCTTGAGTTCTGACATCCCTAAGGCAGTCTCCTGGCTATTACTGTCTCCTTACCAGGGCAACTCTAAGGTAAAATGTGCAATTCTCATGCTCCCCAAGGGGTCTATTGCTACTCTTTAGTTCAGTAGGTGCCCATAATGAAACAAAGCCAAAGCCATGTTTACAGTTCAACTCTACTGGAAACTAATATGAAAAAGGATGTGGAAGTGGTACAGTAAGGTATCAGATTCACAGATGCTAAGATCAGAAGGGACCAATATGATTATCTAGTCTAACCTCCTGCACAATGCAGGCCAAGAACCTCACCCACCCACTCCTGCAATAGACACCTAACCTATGACAGCATTATTAAAGTCCTCAAATCATAGTTTAAAGACTTTAAGGTACAGAGAATCCACCTTCAAGTGAGCCATACCCCATGCTACAGAGGAAGGACCTCAAACAGTTAGAGCTCTGCACAGCTTCAGACAGGCTAAAAAGTCAAGCCAGTTCAATATGTTTAAGCTTACTAGCGAAGGAAATATGTATTGTCCTCCTCCCGCTGTTATAATCGAGGTTAAGACAAGTCTGACCTATTTGGATGGCTAGAATCAAATCTCATTTCAATATATTCTATGGATTAAGGGGTGGGGGGGGAGACAAGGGACTATGAGATATGTGCATTGAGCTATAAAGCATAAACGCTACAGGAGGAAAATCAGCTATCAGTATCCACTGTTGAAACAGATGCTATTAACAAGGGGTCCACTGCTGCATCAGCACTGCTTAGTTAGAGATGCATTTCAAAAATGCTCACAGGGTGAAAGATAGTTATTAGGCCAAGAAAAGGACAGTAAAGAGGCACCTTGGGGTTTGGGTTCTCAATGCCTCCTGAGAGGTGCCAGACTCCAACTCCCATAGTTGCAGCTCTCCAGCCTTAATTTGACAGGGGTGTTCCTGATTGACAGGGCTGCTTTTCTGTCATGGCCAAGCACCTACAGAATGCTAACTGCAAAACCCCAAACCATGAACACCTCTTCCTCAAACAGCCTTATAAGGCAATCTGTAGACCCACATTGGGCTAATCAGACTGGAACCAACGATTCCATTAGTGTCAGATAGTTGCAAGTGGCTAGCCTGAGGTGTTCAGCATTCAATACTACACTAATCGTTCAGAAAAGAAACCAATTCAGAAGAAAGGTGCACATATTTTGCACACTGGAATGTCAGCTACCACTTACTGAATGTGCAGATGTGCATTTGGAAGCCATGTACTTAAATATGGCATCTCTACCTGCAGCAGAGAGCTTGCATGAGTGCAATAGCTTTTTTATACTTGCCAGTATGGTGGGAACCCATTATGGGGCAGAAAGATTCATGACTTTGCCTTAAGAGCAACTGCAGGAACACAGTGTAAACAATGGCATATAGTCAGGGACTCAGACCTGGGTTCTGTACAGACTGTCCTCACCTGCTGTATGTCATGTCACTTGCCTTCTGTGACTGTTTCTCCATCGTGTTTAGTTTTAAGTTTGTGAGGGCAAGGGCCATCTCATCTTGTTGTACTTTACCTAAGACTGCCTCCCTTTGAGCACCTATGGGCATTACTGTAATTCAGACAAGCAGCTGGCCCTCTCAGTCCCCAAAACACATCTACAGAGGGCTATGCTTCCACCCAGAGGAAGTCAGAATATGAGGACGGGGTAAGCAGTAGCCCTTCTATCAGTCAGGAATGTTTTATTGCATTGGCAGTGTGCTATTACTAAGTCCTATCATGGGGTTCTCTATCCTCTGGAACATAGGAAGTGTAAGTTTGAGAATTTGCCACCTGTGATGACATGGCTCCATAATCAAGAGCATCTAAACACTTCGGGTTTTTCCAGTTACACCTAACTGCATCCTTTCAACATTGGGACAACCTATCAAACCAGGGATTAAGTAATTTAGAAACACAATCTCCCCATTTGAACTAGCTAGCCATCTCAAAACTAGAGGCAATTAGCCTGACCCAATGGGTTGCCTATATACTTTGACAAGTAAAGAACAGTAAAAAGGTTATTCTTTGTCAAGATCTTCTCTCTCACTTCAAATTGATAAATATTTAGAGGTAGTTTTCCAACAGGATTTTTAAATAGTAACATGAGTACATTTTCTAGCCACCCGAAACAAACCAGTTCTTTATGACCAGCCTGGAGATGCACCTAATGATGGTGAGAAGATTATCTTCTTAAGTGAAGTCATTTGTCTCCCTTGAAGGGTCTTTTCCATCTATCTTAGAAATAAGGTAATTCAGCTACTTTTATTTTATGAACCATTTATCTTATACCCACCCAAACACCACTATAGTTAGAAATATTTAAAACCACTCATGAATTGCAGAGAGGCTTGTGTTAAATGTGAAAGGGTGAGGGGAACAGTGGGGGAATATAAATGCAATACTACTTATTCCAGGCTTTCAGAAATAATGAGTTGACTTCAAAAGTGATCATGATATTCATGACTATCAGTTTGGATTTTTTTAGGTCAGCTAAGTGAAATCTAAGCTTTTGCTCAATGGCCCCCTTCTGGCCATCTGCCAATGAAAGCAATTATGATCAATGACCCATCTAATCAGTCCCAAAGGGTCCAAGAATGTTCTAAGCACCAGGGGCCAGAACTAGACTGAATTTGGTGAAAAATCAAGGGAAAACTGTAAAGGGAAAATGGAAGGGTGGGACAGAACCCCTGACAGCTGGTTAGTACAGCCAGAAGCTTCAACCATCTCTGTAGTTGTCCACAGGTCAGAGACCTGGCAGATGGCACCCACTAACACATTCCAGCCAGACTGTACACTCCATTTTAGCTCTGTTCATCCTCTGAATATAATTTAAAACCTTGATACTTTGAAAAACCTCTCCTAGCCAGAGAAGAGAATGGAGGGCATATAGAGCCCCTGGCATGCAGGAAGGGACACTTGTAGGAGGTCCCAGAAATAGAGGGCAGGACAAACTGGGAGTTCACTGGTGAAATGGAGAATTGCAAGAAGCCCATAGTCTGTGCAGTAAGCTGAACCTACAGAAGCAACAGTTAGAGACCCTCTATTTAAAATTGCCCTCCAATCTGAGCTTTGGGGTATCCTCTGGTAACATTTCCTAACATGCATCTAGAGAAAATATCTAGCCCTCATGTTTGCAGGAAAGTAGATGATCTTACATATTCCACTGACTGTGAGGGTCATGCTCTGAATAACAGATAAACAATGAGACTTGTATAAAGTGATAGACAACAGAGTCTTGTGGCACTTTTAAAGACTAACAGATTTATTAGAGCTTTCGTGGGAGAAAATCCCACTTCGTCAGACGCTTTGAACGAAGTGGGATT
>ML685877.1:876008-949362 GCA_007922175.1 Pelusios castaneus
TTCGAACTAACTAAAATTAGTTTGAATTAGTTCAAATTAACTAATTCTAACTAACTTTAGTACGTGTAGACATAGCCTCAAAGCTATTTTTAAAGCACTATTTCAAGTTCCACCAGTGTGTGTGTGTCAACCTGGGCCTCAAAACTCACTCCAGTAGCTGTGTAGACATAACCAGTTTGGCATCGTATTAGGATTACAGTAGTTTCTGCATGGCCTTGAGGGAAGGTTTCATTCTGAATTGCTCTTCAGAGAAGCTCACTGCTGAATAAGAATGCTCAGGTTTAGCTCTAGGAACTAGATTTACTCCATATAATCACAACTGAAGAGCACAGATTACTGATGAAAATTGCCTTCTGTCAGAGAAAATCCAGCAAAACTCTAGAATGAAAGGGATCCGTCCCTCTCTTTCCTGCCTTTCCATGAGCCCCTTGTAACTGGCCTCAGAGACCACTTTAATGAAAGCTTTTCCCACAGCTTTATTAAAGGGAACAAAAAGATACCCACTTCCATTTCTTCTCATCAGAGTGACTACATACATAGTAGGAAGTGGGATAGTTTAAAGATAATTTTAACTACAAGCAAAATGTCAACATGTTGAGCAGATGGAAGGACTCAATTGCAGTTATAATTAAATATACCGTGACAGCATCTTTCACTTAAATGATGGGAATCTACATAAAAAAATAATTTCATTCTTTCCTTTAGAAAAGGGATGCCACTGACGTAACTACAGCCTAAAATAACCTCTGTGTATGTGACAGATGAAAGGCTTGAGAAATATATTTTTAAAAAAAATCCAAACTCAAATGGTATTTTAAAGTAAGTTACAGGGTGTGGAGAACTCAGAGAGCTTTCTTGTGTACTTTGCTCATTAAAGTTACATGATAGCAATCTGATGTGATGCCAAGTGCTACACTGGTTTTTAAGTGAAATGACATTAATTTTTATTCCTAAATAGTACAAGACTAAGCAGTCTCCTTTTATTGTTTAGGCAAATATCTTTACTTTGGAACAGCTTCTCTATGACCTTTCACCTTATCTCATCATTTATACCAGTGCAAAGTAAGCATCAAGACTACCTAAACAGAATGAGTATTTATTTTGAATTCATTTGCACAGGTGTAAATGGTTAAATTAATTCATTCATAGCCTCACAGATATTACAGGCCATTATTAGATCATCTGATCCAGCTTCCTGTATAAGGTGAGTCTTGACAAAACCTGGCTGGGATGATTTAGTTAGGGTTGTCCCTGCTTTGAGCAGGGTGTTGGACTAGACTTCCTGAGGTCCCTTCCAACCCTTATCTTCTATGATTCTATAACACAGGCTATAAAATGTGATCTAATTTTCCCAATATTGAGTCCAACAACATATATTACCTAAAGCATATATTCAAAAAAGGCATCCAGTCTTGATTTGAAGACATCAACAAATCCATTACTTTTCTTAGCAATCTGTTTCAATGATCACCTCGCTTTTTAAAATGTGTGCTTTATTTTTTACTGGCTTTTAACTTTCACTCACTGGTTTTTGTTATGCCTTTTTCTACTATGATAGAGACCTTTAGTATACAGTATATTTTTCTCCTTCAGGTACTTATTTACTAGTCACCTCAAAATCTTCTTTATCACAAACTGAACAGTTTGAGCTCCATAAATTTCTCAATGCGAAGCCTTTTCTCTCAGTCTTTGAATCATTTTTGTGACTCTTCTTTGAGCTTTCTATTGTTAAATATCCTTTTAAAACATGGATACAGAACAATATGCATTATTGCTATATCAGTCTCATCAGTGCCTCAGAGGTTAAAAAAATCACTTCCTTATTCCTAACTCTAATAAATCTGTTAGTCTTTAAAAGTGCCACAAGACTCTGTTGTCTTTCTACAATAGACTAACACGGCTACCCCTTTGGAATTTGTATAAAGTGATGCAAGTGATGCAACACTGAAAACATTTGAGTATCTGCTATGCTCCCTCCCTCTTGTCTTGATGAGAGAGTTGGCCTTTTCTATCTGTTACCTGCCATACTATCATGGGCCAAAGGAACCAGCAGATCATCTAGTCTGACCTCCTGTCAGTCACTGGCCATTAAGAACCAACCAATCGCCTCCACACCAAAAACCCAACCCAACCAGAATTTGCCCAACATTTACAGCCCTCACGAAACTGAATTGTTGTGTGCCACAGACAGTGAATAGATCATTTGATCACCACTGCAACACGCTTTCAACTCAAATCTGGTTGGGACAAAGTTCTTCCCATGGGAGAACCACAGTAATGAGGGCAACAAAACATGATTTGTTTCCATTAACCACTCAAAAGGGAATTCCTCCTGCAGGTTACAAAGCCATGACCTAGATTATGAAAGCCACAACATGCCCTGGAATTACAGCAAATCAGCAACAAGAAGAAGAGGCAGAGATGGGTAAAGAAAATTATTAGGGTTATGGGAGCAGTTCCATTCAAGAGATTAAAGACCAGGGCTTGTCATCTTAAAAAAGAGACTAGAGGGGAGAATATGACAAAGGACTATGAAATCATGAATGGTATAGAGAAAGCAAATAGGGAAGAGTTACTTCTTCCTTCACAAACAGAAAAAGTAAAGGTCACCCAATGAATAGGCAGCAAGTTTAACAGACATAAGGAAATACTTCTTCACAGTGCACTCAACCTGTTGTGACGGCCAAAAATATAACTGTGTTCAAAAAAGAATGAAGCAAATTCATGGAGGATAGGTCCGTCACCGGCTAATAGCCAAGACAGTCAGGGACACAGCCTCATGCTCTCAGTGTCCCTAGCTCTCAAACTAAGGGAAGCTGGGACTGGATGAACCACTCAAAATTGCTCTGTTCTATTCATTCCCTCTGAAGTATCTGGCACTCTCAAACAGAATACTGGGCTAGAGGACTATTGATCTGACCCATGCTTATGTTCTAAAGAAACAACTTCGACATTCTCTATTCTTGTATTGCAAGACCACCTTTAAGAATTACATCAATTGAATACTTCATAGTTGTGTACGTAAAACTAATGTTCAGTGATGAGCTACATAAATGCTAGCCTTCAAATTTATCGTTTCACTCAACAGCCCTTCATCATCTAGCCAAGCACAATTTGTTCTCTGCAGTCTTACCAACCCAGGTGTAACGTCACGTGAGAAATTAATCATTTCAACAGAGATCTAGAGAGTTAGAACCACGCTAAGTGGAATACAGGATACTAACATTGCTCTATGCTCTTTTCCCGTGAGCAGTTCCAAAAAAAATCCATCACCAAAGTTCTTGTTCAGCCAGTTTATACTTACATCACAGTAACATCTGGAGGCCTCAGCCAAGACCTAAATCCAGTTCCGCTAGGTTCTGTACAGATGCAAGACAGTTGCTGCCACAAAAAGTTTAAAATCTAAACAGATGAGTTGGATGGGGGAGAGGCGATTCAGACACAGAGAGCAAAGTGACTTGTATAAGATATGTCAGTTCCTATTGTTCCTTACACAGCAGGTTAGTGTCTTAGCCAGTAGCAAGACTCCAGTCCAATTCCCAAGCTTAGTATCTTAGCAAATGCCACCTCCGCAGGTACTACTGCTCTGATGAATCTCTAATAGGCACCATGAGACGTCTGCTACCTGAACCCACATTCCATTCCTCTGATCCTGGAGTATGCTGCACTGAGACTACCAATTAAATAGTCTTCACACTCTAAGGCCTTGTACACACTACAAAGTTATTGCGCGATAAAGCCCTTTAATGCGCAATAACAAACAGAGCGTACACACACAACTTACAGTTATTCCGCGTTAAGTCCCTTCTTTTTGCGCAAAATGTAAACCACCTAAACGAGCGTGGTTGCTGCTAACGCGGAATAGTTGTTGCGCGATGGCCAGTGTGTGTACGCTTATCGCGCAATGTGAATATAACGGAAATGGCCCACAATTCAAATTCCATCCCTTCTGCACTTCCGCCTGTACTCTATCGTCGTGACGTCATTTTTCCCGACCTCCTCTTCTGTCCCGCGAATTTTTGAATTCACCACTCTCCCTTCTGCCTCGCTGTTCGGTGCTGCTGCCTCTGTGTGCTTCGCTCGCAATGTCGTCGCGCCGCAGCAAACGAGCTCCAGCCTGGACAGCAGCAGAGGTGATGGACTTGATCGGCATCTGGGGAGAGTCCGCCGTGCAGTCACAGTTACGTGGCAGCCGGAGGAATTTTGACATTTTCGGTCAAATATCCAAAGCCATGACCGAAAAGGGGTACGAGCGAGACACCCTGCAGTGCCGGGCAAAGGTGAAGGAGCTGCGGATAACATTTCACAGAGCCAGAGAGGCTAACCGGCGCTCTGGCTCCGCGCCAGCAACGTGCAAGTACTATAAGGAGCTGGAGGCGATCCTGGGCGGCGATCCCACAACCACCCCGAACTGCACGGTAGACACCTCGGAGACTGCACCCCAAACAGAGAAGGAAGCAGAAGGCGACGAGGCAATTGTGGACGAGGAATCAGAAGAAGAAGACTACGAGGACGGAGAGAACGGAGCCACTGACCCGGGGAGCCAGGAGTTATTTTCCACCCAGCCAGAAACAAGCTCCACTGATTCCTTCTCCACGCCTACCCAGGAATCATCAGAAGGCAGCTCTGGTAAGTCCCGTTCGCAATGTCCTCTATTCTAGGTGCTACAGCTCAGCGTAGACATGGTTTTTTTGCAAGGGGTTTTTGTTTTCGGTGTCCTCAGTTCTGTTCCTTACAGAACTGTAAAGGTGTTACTAGCATTACTTAAAAAGGTCATCGATGTATGCCTCGATTTCCAAGTAGTCGTTCCCTTTCAACTCACTGAACGCGTCATCCAAATATTTCCAGAGTCTTCTCTTGAAATTACATGGTAGAGCATTCCTTTGCACTCCACCATTCAGGGACACTCTTCCTTTCAGACTCGCAAGCACTCCTGCGGGCAACATTGCTGCGCACAGTCCTGCAGCGTAAGGTCCCGGCTTGAAGTCGGCAACATGAAGGAGATGCATTCTCGCTTGCAGAGGCACTCTAAGCAGTGTGAGATCTGCCTCTATTTCAGCCATCTCGGGCACGGGATCAGAACTTGGTGTGGCAATAGTCAACTCTCCGTTGTACTAGCTCTGCAACCCGTACCAAGCTTTGGGAAATCTGTTACCGCCCCCCCATAGGTCCCCTCTTGTGTATTGAAGGAATGTGTGGGGAGAACAACATCATTTGCTCCTGACCGTGGCGAGAACAATAGCGGCATTCTACATTTTTCATATCTGAACAGGAATGACCTTCGGTGGACAGTCTACAGCTGCAGCTGAGCGTCTGAGGAGGATAAGGCGGAGGCCTCGCAGGAGCAAGGAAGACGTCTTCCAGGAGCTCATGCAGTTCCATGAGGCTTCTGCGAGGGAGACAAGGCAATGGAGGAGGCAGTGCAGGCAGGACAGGAGACAGAGCAGTGCGAGGAGAGAGCAGCAGAAGGATGCCCTGATAGGCATCATGCAGGAGCAGACCAACCTCCTCAAGACCATGGTCGGTCTGCTACAGGCTCGCACCCCCCATCATCAGCCTCATATGCCTTTCAGTGCATCCACGCCACATTCCCCCCCCAGACAGTTTTTAGACCACCATGGACATCCATGGTGTAACCCTAACAGAACCCCTCCCCCAACATATGTAGTTGAGTCCCGCACCTACACCCACCTTTAGTCCCTACTCCCCTCAAACCCGAGTTTTGATCAATGTTAATTAAATAAAGTTGAATCCTTGTTAAACTTAATCAGACTTTCTTTATTTGTTTCATTAATTTAACATTAACGGTTTTTGATTCAATGAATGTTTACAGGGGAAAAACACAAAATTTCTAAAGCTTAATTTTTAACAGTTGAAACATATAGGAAATGGTTAGTAACTATATTCAAAGGTACAATTTTAACCAACAGTACTAAAATGGGTTTTTAACGCATCCCTTATGCGAACTGCCCTTAGCTGCGCCCCCCGGATACCCCTCGTGTCTGGTTGCTGGTAGGCATTTTCCAGACGTTGTGCCTCAGTGGTCCAAGAGTTCCTGAATCTCTCCCCCCGGCTTTCACATATATTGTGAAGAACACAGCAAGCCGAAATAACTAATGGGATCCTGTCCTCGTGGAGATCTAGCCTGCCATACAGCGCTCTCCAGCGCGCTTTTAAACGGCCAAAGGCACACTCCACAACCATTCTGCATCTACTTAACCGGTAATTGAAACGCTCCTTGTCAGGATCCAACTTCCCGGTGTACGGCTTCATGAGCCATGGCATCAGTGGGTAGGCGGGGTCCCCAAGTATCACCACTGGCATCTCTACACCGCCCACAATTATTTTCTCGTCTGGAAAAAATGTGCCAGCATGTAGCCTTCTGAATAGTCCAGAGTTTCTAAAGATGCGTGCATCGTGCACCTTTCCAGACCAGCCAGCATTAATGTCCATAAAGCGACCACGGTGGTCCACCAGTGCCTGTAGAACCATCGAAAAGTATCCTTTCCTGTTGATGTATTCAGAGGCAAGGTGGTCGGGAGCGAGAATAGGGATGTGAGTCCCATCTATTGCACCCCCACAGTTCGGGAAGCCCAACTCATTAAATCCTGCGATGATCTCCCTCACGTTTCCCGGGGTCACCATCCTCCTGAGCAGAATACGGTTGATGGCTCTGCATACTTGTGACAGTGCCACTCCAACGGTCGAGCGTCCAACCCCAAACTGGTTTGCGACCGAGCGGTAGCAGTCTGGAGTCGCCAGTTTCCAAAGTGCGATAGCCACACGCTTCTCCACGGTCATGGCGGGTCTCATCCTCGTGTCCTTGCATCGAAGGGCAGGGGCAAGCTCCTGGCATAGCTCCATAAATGTGGCTTTCCGCATTCTAAAGTTCTGTTGCCACTGATCATCATCCCACAGCTGAAGGACGATTCGTTCCCACCAGTCTGTGCTCGTCTGCCGGGACCAAACACGGCGGTTCAGGCTGTGTTGCTGGTCCGCGAAACTGATCAGAATGTCCGTTTGGTTTTCAATGCTGTCATCATCCGAGACCGAGTCATCCGTGTCATGCTCCGAATCATAGCCAAAGGCAAACCGCAACAGAATCTGGGCTGTGTTCACAATGCTGAAGGCAGCATTCAAGATCACAGCTGAATCCATGTCGATTCTGAAAAGGCAGTGCCGAGAAGAAGGTTGCTTCAATTTGAAATTCGCGCTCGTTGCTATTGGCAACCGCTGGGTAGCGTCAGTAGCGGAATGCACCACGGGAGATGATACTGGGGACTCTGGGATACGTACCCACAATCCCCTTCGCTTTCCTGGAGGACTGCGCTCAGAAGGGGGGGGGGCTTTGTTCCGTTAGAGCAAGCATAGTGTGTACGCGATCTCGCGCAACAACAGCCACGGGAGAATTAATGCGGAAGAGGATTATTGCGCGTTAAAAATGGTAGTGTGTACATAGCCTAAGACACGTGTATTAGGGCACATTGGTATCAACCATGTTTTCCCTTGCCAGACTTGCCAGCTAGATGTTGGCTCCCACCATGATGTTATTGAAGCACACAGTATTCATTTGACTACATGTAAGACAAGAACCAGATTCTGACCTTGAGTCAGTTTTAAATGCAAGGCAGAAGTATGAGAGGGCAGAGTACTTCATCACTGAAATACTGTTTCAATGCTTGAGGAGAACTAGGCTGCCTGTGTTCTTTGGTTCCTCTGTGAAGTCCAGGGCAGATACCCCCTGGTTTTTACAGGGTCTATTCTTCAATCAATAGCATCTTGATCTTGAACTGAAAGTGCCAATGTGCTACAATGTACAGGAGTGAAGAGGAAGAATTAAACAGCTCTGTCAGTATCCGCCATGGGAATACAACAGAATTGCAGTCCAGAAGCAGAGTATAGGATACTCTATCTCTGCTCCAAGGTGACAGCTCACACCAAAGATGATAAGCAGACAGGTAGGTGGATACTGCACCTCAAGAGTTCACAATGCTTATGCAGCCTCTCCATGTCCAGGATCTCTGGGAGACAAAACAACTTCTTGTCCCACCAGGGCTCTTCAACTCCAAATTGCAGCTCCCTATGTCTATACAGCTTAGTCTCACCCTAAACACATCACTTGTACCCATGCATGGTAGGAGTTACACATTAAGGCTATGTCTACACTTGCTAAAGTTAGTTTGAATTAGTTAGTTCGAACTAACTAATTCAAACTAATTTTAGTTAGTTCGAATTAGCTTAATTCGAACTAGGAAAACTTAGTTTGAACTAAGCAAGTGCCATTTATGGCACTTGCTTAGTTTAGATTAGCGATCCCTATTCATTTCAATGGCCAGTTAATTCAAACTAAGATATAAGTTCGAATTAACATGGCCACATTGGTTAATTCGAACTAGTTAGTTTGAATTAACCCTTTAGTTCGAATACCCTATTCGAACTTATTAGTTCGAATTAAGGAAGCCCTTAATTCGAACTAACTAAAGCCTACTGTAGCCATGGCTTTAGTTAGTTCAAATTAAGCCTACTTAATTCGAACTAACTTGCCAGTGTAGACATAGCCTAAGATACCAACACTACAACTAACTATACTCTAGCTACTACCCAGGCAGCAAAGGAGTCATGTGTGAAGATGAACAGTGATTTCTTCCAAAGAATGCCTCTCTAGACGAAAAAACAAGACAACTTCAGCAAATGTAGTTCTCTGAAAAGTGATGAAGCCATGTTATCATACTAAAATGAATCAACCCTGTCATCTTATTTCAAGAGTGTGCAGGAAAAAAACGAGCCTTGGCACACAAGCTCTTGGATGTGACTAAAATGCAAATACTGCCACTAAGCACGTTCCTTCGGTCAGAAATCACATTCTTTCTGTAAAAGAGTCAAATTCATTTTTGTAATTGTTAAATTACAAGAGTTTAAAACTACAGTGATGTAATAATTTTCCCTTTAGCTCTTGCATACATATGCACATTGAATCTTAATTGTGACCATTAAGATTGATACTTCATGTACCCTGTAATTGGTGTAATTAACAAGCAGATTGCAAATCCAAATCTAGCAGACACAAAAAGGGGTGGATCTTTTCCTTATCATCATCGTTTTGCAGTGATGGGACTCAAATGAAACCTTGGTTAATTCACAAAAATCATAGCTGCCAGAGTTCGTCTTGGTTTGACAAAGTATTATGTAGCCAATTGGAAGTTAGCAGGCTAAACTGCTAGATCTTCAAAGGAAGGGGTTGGATACCCTGCAATAAGGCATACCTGTGTAATAAGTGCAGTTACAAATCAATGGGTCACTTCAGTTTTATCACTTTTCCTGTGCATCTTGCCTATGGTTCTGTTCTGTAATTGCGGGATCCTGCTGGGAATTCAGTACTGCATCATCAACAGCAGCCCTTTGTGGCGAGTACCAGGGCATTATTCAAAGTCAGCAGGCAGTCACAGGAACAGAGTCCCAGCATTTTCAAACAGCAGGAGCCTACACAGATAATGTACTTATTTTTAACTGCTTCACTGAAAAGGGGGAAGTGAAGCCTAGTAAAGAAGGTAGGATAATTTGAAATGCAAAGAAGAGGAAAAATTCTTGGGGTGTGGGCAGATACTGACATTACAACTATACGATTGCTTTAGTGCGCCAATGTTCTAAAGAGAAGTAGACAGGAAATGGTAAGGAAGCTACTCAGCATAAGGAGATCTGGTCGGGTGTGCAAAACTAATAAGGCGGACCTAATTACAGTCGCCTCTTACTGTAAGGTTTTTATACGGATACACAAAGTGAAAACACCACTATCATTAGCTACAGAGGTTAAAACTAGCATCAGTTCCAGTCTCACTGGAAATGTGCCTGCTTACAACTAAGCTAAGTGCATTATCCCTGAGCAAATCAGCATCTCTAGCCTTCTCTAGCCACGACAACTACCTCAGCTCAAATACTGAGGCCCAGGCCTCATGGATTTCAGCATTTATCAGATTTTTCTCTCTGCTCATGGAATGCTGGGAGCTTCCCACCCAAAGACTGCTGTCTTGCTCCTCACAGCAATACCCAATGTGGTGGCTAGTAGAGACGCCAACTGGCATTACACTACTAACTGCCAAAAAGCATGATGGCAGTCAGCTATGCACACTCCTCCATAGAGCTCCACCCCGCTATGGCACACAGTTCAATCCACAGTTGAAGTTCTAGTGACGGCCGTGACTGTGGGAGGCGGCGACTAGCACTTTCACCAAAGTAGAGTGTACTTGGAGCCATAAGAAAACCTCGTTAGGCTTTAGCTGGTCTCACAGTTGCATCTTTGTTACTCTTAGGTGCAGCTATGCTGCACAAATCTTAGCACGGGGTTAAATGGTAGTGCAGACCATGAGGACCTGCTTAGGTGAGTAAAGACGCACCTGAACACTGCTTCCTGAACCTTCCACTGGCACATGGAGCTACACACAGCAGCATGGACACATCTCGCCTTGCAGAGCAGCGTGAAACTACACACATCCTACCTGCTACCTCTAGTGCTACGTGCTGTAGAAGTAGATCCAGTGTAAGCAAAGTAGACCAGTCTTGTGGAACACTGCATTGCAGTATAGCTATTACAAGCTCCCTATGAAGAGCTGTCTGAGGAAGCTGTTACCACTGCACACAAGTTATTGGTCCAACCTGCAGGAATTATGCAAAGTATTCTTCAGTGCCATGCACTGGCCTGTATCTATTTAAACCCCAATGTAAAAAATGCATTTCTGCAGGCAGATTTATTCAAATTCACTGACAGATAAATTCCATGAGAGGCAAACTCATTATGTTAGTGTTGTGTGAACAGAAGACTGGACAGCATTTTAAGCTGAATGCTTAAATGGATCAGTTGTCAAAGGAAAAAAATAGACTGCATTAGCTGATAGAGTAGAGCACAATTACTTTCATGAGTTAACCTAACAATGACCTTCCTCTCCCCCTCCCACAGAGGGTGATAAATTCACTACCAGTCAAGTTAAGGGTTTGCAGAACTCAGAGGCAGAGAGTTTTGCCAAGCATGAGGGTCACATCAGGAGCATACATCTCCCAGGAGGGAAAGAGCAAGTGAAATGAAATATCTCTGCTCATGCCCCTGGTTTGATAGCTGAAGCTTGGTTGAAACAGCATTGCAGTGATAGCCTAAGCAAAATTAGTGTAGAATCTCAATTTTTAGGGTAACTATACAGAACTAGAGCTTAACAGATGCAAGAGAAGATATTGTGTTTAGCATTCTGTATTTGACCTTTGGGTACCTACTACATTTTTTACACTCTGCTTTACTGAAGCTAACAGCCTTTCAGTATTGCCAAAAACTATTTATTCCTCCCTCTGGAAAGTGCCTGTGATTGTGTATATCCCTCCACCCCTCCCTGTTCTGACATCTCTGCGTTTCCTTCTCTGCAGGTCGTAGGACCAGGAAAGGTGCTGAATTTGCAGTGGTTGTTCTTGCCTAGGTGGTCAACCGTGATGACTGCAAGTCTGTAGAAAGGTAAGCCCCTTTGGGAATAGAGATCAAATCCCCATGACAACCCTATGGTTGTGGCAAATGAATTAGAGATATTTGAAAAGCAGCAAAGAGATTTAAGAGGCAGGGGCATCAGCTGTGACAATTGCTCTGGGGGAATGGTAACTGAGTTGGAGATGTAATTAAATGAAAGACAAGGAGGATTTTTAGCGAGGGTGTCTGGAAGTGTGAGCAGACAACACTACTGCGCAAGTCCATCTCAATAGAAGCCCCACATGTCATTTGTATCATGCTGTGTTACTGGATGCACATAAACTCATTTAAGCAGTGGAAATTGAAGAAGCTGAATGTGCTTGATTGCTCACTAGCCCTGATTGTTACTGCAATGAACAGTTGAAGCACATGCATGTGTACCGAAGGGTTTCCTTAATCACTGGCAGGTATGTTATTTGCTAAAAATAAGCCACAGTCAGCCATTACATGACTGAAAATCATTGAGGACCAGATCCTGCTCTTTGGTAAGATAGACCACTCCCTTTACTTCTGCTGGAACAGACCGAGTCCCATGTTCACTGCAAGTTTTATTAGCCCCTCTTCACACACCTTACTCAGATTTCTCTACTCTCCCATATTTTAGGCTTCTGAAGTGTTCCTCTAGGTCTTGTACCCTAGGCCTATGCCTTCCCTAGGAGGAGGAAAACTGGACAGATGATGATGACAACTGATGACAGTCAGTAGATCTGATCTATGCCCAGCTCTGCCTCAAACTACCCGTATGACTTAGTTCAGTCACTTCATCTTGTCCCCCCTCCCAGTCATAGAATGGAAACAAAGCCATTTCCTTCTCTTTCACGGAAGAGAAGCACATGTGAGATGTTCACACACGCATGGGTTAAGCACCATAGAAACATCCATGGTTGAAATCCTGGCCCCAGTGACAAAGTGAGTTTTGCGATCAGCTCCAACAGTACCAGGATGTCACCGTAAGGCCTGATGAATTTTAGGAGCAAGGTCATGTTTTGTTTTACCAGATCCTTAGGGTTTGCGACGGGGGGCTCCTCCACGGCATTAGCTGGACCATAAAATTTATTCTTTGACTTAAAGAGAGACACAGATGTAGCTTTTATTGGAAGGGCTACATATGATGGGAGACCTACTGAATTCTGGGACTTCATCTTAGATGCTTAAGTAAGTTGTGTCTTGGATTTACTTTACAAGGGATACAAGAACCTTCCTCCCCTCCCCTCAACCCCAAATCTCCCACCCCAGGTCCTCTCTCCATTATACTTACGTGTGTTCTTCCTACCTAAAGAACCTTGCTAACATAGTATTTTTGGCTTTAGCTCTTGGGCATTGCAAATAGCTATGTCACACCATGCATTCACCCTTTCATTTCATCTCTGCCCACACACAGCCTGCATATACAGAGCTTCACTACACCACTGTCCCACTTCTATATATTTGTGCTGGAAGTACCCTAGACAGTTTGGGGCATTCCATCATGACAAAAGCAGTAGTGGACTAAAGTTCAAAGAAAAAGCAAGGACACTCAGGAAGGCTAAAAAAATACTAAGCATGTATAGTTTGGATAAAGGAGGAAATAGAGAGATGCAAATAAAAAAGTACACATGAATGCAGACAGAGGGAAAGGAGTTGATGGTAGAACATGCAGTGGAGTTAAAACTGGATAAAATTAAGTTAATTTGGGCTGATTTAGTGATTCTTTACTTCCATTTAAAGTTATGTTTCTAGTTTCAGTAAATCAATTTGTGATCGTATTAAGTTGAAATTGGCAGCTATCCAGCTACCGCCTTCACACAAGAAAAAAAATGATGGAAAACTGTTCAGTGGAAATATTCACAGCCACACCAGACCAGGCACTACAAAGTTTAATATTGGGATTAACATTCCATTGAAGGGAAGATGAATTAGACATCTTTCCAGCTCTGTGTTCTAGTAGTGTGAACAAGGAACAAACACTAGAAAAATGGAAAAAATATTGTGGGGAAGCTAAAGAGATATTAAACTAGAAGTTAAAATTGTGTTCAGGGCTTATGGACATTTTCTGCAGTGTATTAGTTTTCCTTACTGTACAAGAATAAATTAGTGAATTTTGCTTCAACAGTAAAAGTAACATTTAGCATGCTGTATAAGTTGTTCAAGAAGCCCTTTCTATGCAACATTCAGTTTTCTCCACACACATACTATTCAAGAGTGCAGCACTGGACACACTCTTAGAGTAACTAATAACAGAGCCTTCATCTTCAATATGATGCAATGCAGCTGTGTGGAAGACCTATAGTATTTATTACCAATTAAGCAATGCTTTTGCCTAAGATGCTAGAGAATCTCAATTATTTTAAAGTCATTCTTGAGATTCCTATAGATCTCCAGTAGATTTCACTTGCTGGTTAGATATTATCTATGGAGAACTTCCAGCTTTAGTAACCACAGGGGAAGACCTCATGTGACATGGTGTACTATTGCTTCAGACCCATTTTGCTGCATTGGTATTTATTACTTCGTGCACCTGAAGCTGCAAACATTTATATGTGGAGTACTTACTGATGCACACTATCCAACCTGAAGACAACAGAAGTATTGATAAGGCTTTTCAAAGTTTAGTCACGTGCTTATCTTCTGTCATCAAGTAACCAAGTCAAAAGCATTCATTCATTATTAGCCATTCTCAGCGCTTTTTTTGGTTGAGGGGACGGTGCCGGTACTTGGCCAGGGACTTGGGGCTGGCAGCGGCAGGAGCCGGAGCCACATCGCTGTGAAAATAAGGTGCCGGTACTCAGTACCCTGAATACCATCACGAAAAAAGGCCTGGCCATTCTTCACATAGGCTATCGAGCTGTGCCTCCACAGTAGTTTGTTCAGAAATCCTATTTCCTACCCATTTTGTACAACTTCCAGCCCCCTTCTGGCACCTCTCTACTGGGTCAGGGTTCAAAGGTTATTACATTTTTAACAAGAGGAATTGAATGTCTAATACTTTCTGAAGGAACAGTTGTTCCCCAGCTCCATAATGTTTTAAGGTCTGAAGTTTCCAAATCACCATTGTTCCTGACAATCACAATACTGAGGTTAAGGAACAAGAGACATGCCCACCACTCATGTTCAGGCACCTGAATAAATTGACTCCTTCTGAAAAATGCTGTGTGCTGAGCACTCTAGCTAAGTCCATGGTTGAACCCTTAAAGAGTGTTGCTCTACAACTTTGATTCTATAATATGACCCCAGTGTAGACAAAGCTGATGATTGCTCTGATCACGAGTCCACACTGACTGATCTCATTACAGGGTCAGATGCCCCAAGTGTTTTGGGGCCACTCTAACACACATCAACAAGAGGGACTAGCCACCTACACAGGTGCACTTCAGCTGGAGATAAGCAGGGGTTACTATTGTCCCAAGCACCTGACTAGAGTGCTGAGTGGATAGAGTTATAGCCCTGCACCACAATGCACCAGCCAACAATTGAACTAGTGCAAGGATGGAAAATAACCTACATTCAGTCAAGGAGCAGGTAAATGCCATCCTTTACACCACCCCAAAGCAAGGGAGACCGACAGGCCCCATTCTTCCTAGGGCAGCCTCTCGTATAGCATAGCTATGCACTACCCCTTCAGAACAGAAATCAAAAGCTCCATTTGGCCCTTATTAAATTACAATCTAACAGCAGCCCTTGTGTAAGTGCATTTCCGACTGCAATAAATGTCAGAGCCTGAAATGGTCACTGCAAGGAAATAACAGAGTAAGCAGAAGAATTGTGTTTATTGGTGAAGAATCCATTCTGCAGCAAGCAACTAAATGGGAGGTGTTTTGAGCTGAAGACAGTACAGCTACTTACTGAGCTGAGAGAGAATTATTTGCCTTCTCTCCATAGTGTTGTCAGACATTATTTCAAGTACTCAACCCCCTTATCGGACATGGCTACAACTCTGATCATTGAATGCAAGCTGTGCTCCCACACATGCAGGCTCATTACACAAATTCATGCTTGGGGCCCACAGATATGTCTTGCACAGTTTCAATCTGTCAGGCATAGGAGACCTGAAGAGAAGGGCCAAAGAGAACTTGCACCAGAGAGTGTCAAGAGGAAGTTATGAGCTTCAGCATACACAGTATATTTTAGGGAACAGGTTGCACAGGTCAGGGCTAGCAATGCTTCATGACGGATAAATGTCATGCTCTGTGGTCTCATTCCACTTTCCCACAGCCAGTTCAACCCTCATTCTCCGTTGGCCCACTGGGCTCCCTTCTCCAGGCCCACCCTGCTACAATGTAGAGACCATACCCAGTCTCCTCCCCACACCATGGGCAGATTCCCTCTGCCCCACAGGGGCCAGCCACCCAGCCTGCTGTTTGACAGTAATCAGGGCTCCTGCCATACTGAATGCTAGTGTTTCTGTAGGGAGCAGCACATTTACAGGCAACTTTGGTGGGAGTCCCTGCCCCCCCCCCAAATGTGGTATTTGGGAGGTCTTATTGCTCCCACTTCCCTGTTGCCCTTTCAAGGGTCTCCTTCTCTTAGGCTGATTCTAGGCCCCCATAAATTGAGCAAAAGTCACAAGAAATCAACACTGACCATTTGTCTACTCATGCCCAGAAATATTTTACACCCGGAACCCAACACAGATCCAAGCACTATTACTCCAACTAACCCCTGCAGAGTATCCTGCCAAAGCCTCTGTTCTGAAACAATGACTGGCTCTGAGTCCAAGGAGAGGCTAGTGGTCCCAGAGCCTTTATTGTGCTAGGTGCTGTACATACCCCCAGAGAGAGTATCTAGCCCAAATTGCTTAGAGTATAAAAATGAGCAGGTCAATACACAACAAGCAGGCATGCATGTTAACCAGGGGGCCCTTAGGGTATGTCCATACTGGAAATAAAGACCTGGCTGTAGCACAGCCATGACTGGTCTGGGTAAACTGACTCAGGTTTGCAGGCCTGAGGCTGCTGGGCTGTAAGATTGCTGTGTATGTGTTCGGGCACACATCTATACAGCAATTTTACAGACCCATGAGCTGAGCCAGCTGATCTGGACCAGCAGCAGGTGTTTAAGTGTTGTGTAAACTCATCCCTGGAGTTGTGAGTATAGTCCCTGTAAATTAATTGCATAGCCACGTGCAGTGTTAACACTGCACTCATCCTTTATGCAGCTGAGTCTTTCAGCAACTCGCATTAGCCGAGCACAAATTCCACCAAAGGGCAGGATTTGGTCCCGAGAAGTCTCATTAAATACATGTTACATTGATGAGCAACCATTTCAAACATGTATCAGTTCCACCTTTGCAATTCAGTTGGGCTATCTGCATCATCAGATGCTGAGATTGTGGCTCCAGACCAAAAAGCTGTGAAAGCCACATCCGCTGTGTTCTAGGCATGCGCAGTTTGCTCTGCTGCAGGGTAAACCCCCTCCCCCATGCCAATATGGCTTAGGATTTCGATAGCCTGGTGGGTTTACCAGTGAGTTTCCAGGTTGACCAAGGTTATTGACATCTCTCCAGCAAGTTCGATCTCAGTTATGGGAAGTTACTTTCTCCTGGAAAATCAAAAACACATGTACTTTCAGTTGGCTGCAGTGGGGTACCATGGGTCTCCAGGAGACCCCAGTACTTGGGGTCAAAACTCGTATTTGCTTCCTCTCCTGTTGGCAGCAGCACCCTCCACTCCACAGGAGAGAAGAGGATCTGTGGGCCCCATTTTCTGCTCTTCCTCACACACCCCCACTTTGCAGGTGGTGGGTGGAGCAGGAGTGACAGGGACAGATGCCCCTTGGCCACACAGCAGCAACATGGTGGGCTCTGCCCCAAAACCCCACCTTTGGCTGCCTGATCCCCGCAGCTCCCTCATTGTACCCAGCACAGGAGCAGAGGATGCACAGGTGAGTCTGTTCCCAGTAACTCTCCTGCGCCTTGGCTCTTGTTTCAGGAGCAGCCTGTGGAATTAATTGGCCTAACCAGCCACCCTAACACTCCCATGCTCAGTCCTGTAAAGGGTGACTATCCCCATCACTACCCCTCCCCCCCAGATTCCTAGGGGTGTGCAAGTACCACTTCCCGGGCTCACAGTCCCTCTCCTCCTTTACATCACCACCATGAGGAGTAATTTCATTTTTTTCTCTGGAATTCCAGAGCTTGCTCAGCCTCTTGCAGGGCTTATTCTATAGCAGGGGTAGGGAACCTTTTTGTCTGAGAGAGCCATGAACGCCACATATTTTAAAATGTAATTCCGTGAGAGCCATACAATATGTTTAAAACTAAATACAAGTAAATGTGTGCATTTTATGTTTTAATTAATTGAATTTGAATTACTTTTAATTGAAATTTAATTTTAGAAAGGTTTTTTAAAAACCTTTAAAAAAGGTTTTTAATTAAAATTAATTTTTAAAGGTTGGGTTTTTTTAAAAAGAAAGAAAGAAAGAAAGAAAAAAAGAAAGAAAGAAAGCCAACGCCGCCGGCGGGGGAGGACCCTACCGCGGCCCTGGGAAGCCGCCGGTGGGAGGGGGAGCAGACCCCAGCCCCGGAGGCTGATCCCGGCCCCGTGCTGGGAGGCCGGGGCCGTGGATTAGCCCGGCCCCAGCCCCGGGAAGGAGGCGGTGGGGGGTGAGAGCCCGGGATCCCGCCGCTGCCGCAGCCACCCGACTGCCCCAGCTGTGTGAGGCAGGCAGGCAGGCCCGCACTCCTGATCTGAGCCTGCCTGTCCCACCCTGGGGGCGGGGAGGGCCAGCCCAGAGGCCGGGCACAGGCCGGGTGTGCCGCGGCCCCTGGGGCTGGAGAGAGCGGCGGGGGCTGCCGGGCTGCGCGGGGGTCCCTCACTGCTGCGCGGGGGGTGCGACGGCCGCTGCACGGCCACGTGCCTGCGCAGCTTAGAGGGAACACTGGCAGTGAGCCAGATGCAGCCATCAAAAGAGCCACATCTGGCTCGCGAGCCATAGATTCCCGACCCCTGTTCTATAGCTAAAGCTTCCCCTGAAACTGTTCCACTAAGTTCTCCAGCATCCTTACTCTAAAGGGCTGAATCCCTGGCATCTTGTGCTTCCTCTCTCAGCTTCTACCCTGGGGTTCTCTCTCCAGCCTCATCCTACCCCTGTCCCCCATTTCATTTCACTTCTTCCTGTGCCTGTCTCATGGCTTTCTCTACCACTTCTATGGGCTTCCTACAGGCGACGGTTTCTTTTTTCTTTGCTTTCCTCAGGCTCTTGCCATTTTCTCTCTGGGGCCAATGTCTCTTTATATGGCCTTTTCCCCACACCATAAGCCCGCTCTCAATCACTTACTTGATCTGACTTTCCAAGCTCTTGACTCAATCATGATTTTCTGGGAAGGTTCTTCCCTTCCTTTTTAATAGTGGCACTCCCTCTTCAGGTGCCTTGCCTCCTGCTCCTAAACCCATAACACCTGTAAGGTTGGGCCTCTGCCTTCCTAAACCCAGAGCACCTTTCCTATTCCTGGCCTTTTCTTTTCTTCCTGCTCCTTTCATGTAAGCTTCTGTATAGCTGGGACTATTGACCCACTACCTACACCACACAGACTTACAAACACACTTGGGTTTCCCACAGTCTCTGCATGATGTGTACTCACCACTATTGCTTCTCAGATGCCCACTGTGGAGGTGGCAACTCTGGCATCCACTCTCATAAGGGACAACTTCCCTCAGCAAACTGGTAATGCATTTATTATGAAACTAGAGCAGACTCCTGAGTTCAGAGGTAAGTGGCTGGTTCCTTTAAAAGCCCATAAGGCAGCAGGGAAATGAACCTCTATTTTGAGAGCAAGGGGAAACCTTACATTAGCAATTTGTATATGGAAGTACTTTGGGGTCCCCAATTAAGATGTGTCCTTTTGTACTGCTTATAAAACTAGTGTAAAGTAGCCCTTGTGCCAAAGGGCTTTAGGCTTTGTAGACCAGGCCAAGAGTAGGAGAAATAAGATTATTCCCATTTGACAAATGAGAAATTGAGGCCTAGAGCTCAAGTAACCTGCCCAGGATCATATAGGAAGCCCATGACAGAACTGGAAACTGAATGCAGATCTGAGTACAGTGCCTGAAACATGAAAACCATACTTCCTCTCAAGGTAACCCACCATTGGCAGAGGGAAAGTAATAGGAACATTGGTCAGTGGGGGGCTGATATTTAGACTATACCCCAGGATCCTTCTCATTCATGTCCAGCTGCTTTGCTGACACACTTGATGCACAAATTAGCTTTTTACCACACATGGGGTGCTCTTGGGACACAGAGGTTGGAGTTAAGCTAATAAGTAATTTTAGGTATGCAGCCATTTCCTACTATATATTTGGAATGATTAATGCAGATATTTAAGATAGGCCCTTTGTAAAAGACTATCTGAATCCCAGAGATCCTAATGCTGAACTTATTTTCCTGAAGTCTACTACGTGCTTCTATTTTGAGATTCTCAGTCTTGTAGACTCGACTATTCCCCTGCAAACTGCAAGCATACTAAGTCACTCTACAGTTCCAGCTGTCATTTTGATCATTGAGATCAGCTCTGTACCCCAACATCACCATTGTCCCCTTCCCCCCCCCCCCCATTTTAACCCTTTAAGCAGCTTCTTAGCTTGTTCTGAGTCACTGACTGGACTAATTAAAACAGCCTGTTTGTGTTAGGTTGCATGCAAGATGGCTAGAGATGGAGTCACATTTCCGAAAACACAGTTTCAGATCTGTTTGTGACCTGTGCAAACCACTTCAAAGGACCTTGGCATTGACTAAGGACTGGACAAAATGCTGGGGATTTTATAGGCCCTATAAGTGAAGGGCTATGCTTTAGCCTAAAAATCTTATTAATCTTTTTGGATGCTAAGAGTACTGGCCTAGAATATATTTACCGCATGAGCTTTCATGGGAGAAAATCCCACTTCATCAGATTTTCTCCCATGAAAGCTCATGCGGTAAATAAATCTGTTAGTCTTTAAAAGTGCCACAGGACTCTGTTGTCAATAGATTAACACGGCTACCCCTTTGGAATTGGCCTAGAATATGTTTTTCATATTGCCATGCACGGAGCCGCTATCCTCTTCTCCAGATCTTTCAGGATTTCTTTTCCCATTGTGTTTTCTTGTCTCACCCTGTCTGCTTCTGGCAGACTTAATAGACAACACCTCCCCCCCCCCGCCCCCATCCTATTTGAGTGTATTCTGGTCCCTTTGGGTTACCGGTCTTCACTTGTACAGCACTTAGCAGAATGAACCCATTCGGTGCCACTACAGTTCCACTCTTTAACCCTTGGTATAACTAAGCCTTTACTGTCTGAGACAGGTGTTGCCAATACATTCTTCACCATCTAGTTGCTCACTGTGGTCTACTCACTGTGTTAAGACATTGTGGTGACAGAGCCATTCAAATAGATGTATCGGCTTCTACGCTGAATTGTTATTCATGTCACACGAGTCTTCCTCTTGATGACCCCAAGTAAAGTTGAACCAGTATAAAGTGTAGTTGTCTACTTTTTTCTTCTATGGGACATAATTCATCTAGTTATGTGATCAAAATTCACCATCTTCAAATATCCTGCAGTGTTCACTTACAGTCCATCACTAGTCACAAACTTGCTCAAAATATTATGGAATAACTTTAGTGAACTTTCACTAAAGTTTTGCGGTGTTCACCCAACTCCAGTTGTACGCATACTAGTGTCTCCTTGGTGGACCAGTTGTCATTTACAATGCTTAATGTCAGCCTCTGGGACTTCCATTCTGCAAAATGATTTCCTAAAAGCTATTGAGTGTTTACCTGACAGCTGCTATCCTGTTACAAGTTAATCCTACTGGAAAGGATCAAATGGATTCTGCTGATGTACTGGGAAACATGGCTTATTATCACACCTAGCTGTATACTGAGAGAGAGTGGCTTTTTCGAGGAGGGATCTCTAGACTATAGGCTCACTGAGTCCACAAAGAGCCCTAGGAGTGTGGGAATTAAGTGAAACCTTTGTAAAGGTCAGAAACTGCCTTCCTTTCTTTGATTGTTACCTTACTCCTCAGGTAGACAGTGCTTGGCCAAGCAGAGAATTAACCTCTCCTCTGCTATGTTCATGGCATTCACGGAGTAATACAAAAATATTCTATCCGGTAGGATGGAACACAACACTTTCTCAGTGTTCAGAATCTAGCACACAAACAAAATAGATCCAAGGCAGGCTGCTTCTTAAAGCAGAGAGGAGAAATCTTCAACCTTCCAAGCTCCATGCTGGCTCTTTGCAGACTGGCCAAAGATGACCCAAGTCACAGGCCTTCCATCAGAGACCATTACCCTGCAAGTACAGCCAGGATATCTCTTTGAACTGTCACAGTTTCCAACACACCACACATTCCCCTTCTAGTTGCTTTGCTTGGACTATCCTCTTTTGGGTCTGCTGCAAAGTCATCCTTTATGATTGGATTCTTTGCCACCTTGAGCAAGCAGGTGGGAAGGGAGTGGAGTCTTGATTCCACCCCCACTTTGTCAAGAAAAGAAGTGTTACTAACCTACAGACTGCGAAAGGATGCTATTACTTTCCATGGGGCAAGGAAGGTGTTCTAACCAAACCTGAGTTCCTTTTCAGGTGGAACAGTAATGTACTATCCCTAACAATCAGTGCAGCCGCATGCTAGCAAACCTGCTCTGGAAGTTTGGACTCAAATATTTGAGAAGAGGTTTGGAATGGCAACTCTACAAATTAGTTGTATCTTTGAGTAGTGGTTGAGTGAAACACACATTTTCATCCTCACTCATCATCTGCAGCACTGTACCATCCATAGGAATGGAAAGGTTTAGTCATGACTGATCCCTCCCTATCCCGTACATTTAATATGTTCAGAGCCTGAATGTGCTCATATTGTCTATTCACTCTTCTAGCCTATGAGGCCAGTGAAACATTGCTGCCATGGCCCATCCAGCCTGTCAAATACATTCAAGAACTTCTCTAAGCTGATCAGCTGATAGCCCCCAGTTGTGTGGTTTCTCACCCTTTCCGCATTTAACTACATTGGGGTGAAACTGGCTCTGCATTACCCTGGAACAATAGCAATATATTCTGTTTCCAGAGAAACACTTCCTCCCAGGCCCTGTCAGAAATGTGCATCTGGCAGTATCCTCCCCCACTGAAAAACAGCTTTGAATTGAATGCATTGCTGTGCAAATTGCTACAACTCTCAGCAGACGTGATCTGGCTGTCTACAGCCTTGCTGTTAATGAAAGTGCACCGTACCTAGCAAGTGGCAAGGATATTGTCAACACTGGCTGTCTTGATATACAAGCTTAACCTTTCAAATGAGAATATGGTCTTTGTGGTTCTGCATCTCATTTTGGCTCCAATTAGCCATCCATATCCCTTTTAGAGGCATAATAAGCACAGGAGGAATGTTCAGGGTAATAGAGGGTGAAAGTCTGCTAATTTACAATGGAGATTATCTGGATAATTCATGGAAATCAATGGCTTGACTTCAGCTATGATGCATCAGGCCCACCAGCACTGAAGTTGAGTCTCTCTGCCCCTATTTATACCATACCTAAATTTCTTTGTCAGATTTGTTTTTCACCAGTGTAAGTGATGATTCACTGGTCTGCGCACATAGGATTTTTGCCCATACACAAATGCCAACCAGGTACTAGATGTGGAAGTTCTATAGAAAAGTGTGATTAAGATCAGGCTGTAATGGAGAAACTTTTTCCTTGGTAAAAGCAGTGCTTTTTTTGTGACGGTTCGCAGGGCTATGGAGTACTGGCACCTTTTTTGCCGGCTCTGCTGGGAGGTGGGGCCAGCAGAGGAAAGGAGTATGCCGCTGGAAGAAGAGGGGTGGGAGAGTCATTTTTCAAATTTACTATCAAGATATGAGTACTGGCACCTTTTTGGTGATGATATACAAGAGCACTGGTTAAAAGGTTTTAGTATTTGCAGGTTTTTAACTTGAATGTCACACCCCAAGTTAATCTACCCTTTGCTGTGTGATCTACTCTTAAACTGCCCATCCTCCTGTCTCAAGCCATCCACCATGTGTGTGTAATGCAATGATTTGTAATTTTTTTCATTGTCTTTAAAAATGCCACCATACTCCTTGTTTGTCTTGCTGAACTAGACTAACACAGCTACCCCTTTGGAACATGTAATTTTTTCATGTTTGTATTTACTTCGTGAGGATCAACAAAGAAAATTGCATCTCCCTGCCTGCCTGCCTGCCAGAAAATCAGATGTAAAGGCAAACAGGTACAAGTAAATTGTAAGAGTGCCTTTTTTAGAACACTTAACATGCACAAGTTCTTTTCTATTGGGAAAGGGGGGTTAATAAAAGTATTAAATATATGCTTCTCCCCTTTATGGGTCTCTTTCAAGTGGATACAGATTTCACTGCCAACAGTTCATAATGCATGCATCATTCGCTTGTCAAAAACTAGTCTAATAAGCATTGATTTTGACAGACAACTTTTACTGATTGTTCCAATGGTTGGGTAACCGCTGAACTCTGGTGTCCTGGCCAATGCAGTGCTGTTAGCACAAAAGCAGAAGGCAACCTTTTACTGCAATGTCTCCACTGGAAAGGGTTGGGCAAAGTTTAGTCACCTTGCTTGCCAATATTTAATTGCTGCATTTTATCACTGTTTCTTTCATGAAGTAGTATCTGCAGGGTAAAGTGCCTTCATGGGATACATGTGAAAGCAACACAACCCCCTCTCTTAACACATTCACAGCCTCAGCTCAAAAATGTTTGATTAACTCTCTTCTTGCAGGATAGTTCTGAATAATCTCAGTAAGGCACAGATTCTGGCAGAATGAAGTTAGCTGTCCATGGAGCCCTACATTTCAGCTACATTCCCTGAGTATACACAAGTCACCTGCAAACATGCCCTATGCTTTTGGGTTAATCCATATCATGTTTAGCTTTAAAATACCCTGTAAATTACAGCCCAACAACAAGCCACTCCTAGATTTTATATCAGTGTCTGCCATGTGGTCAGTTCAATGTAGCTGGAGCTGTGGCCGGTGCTTAATTTGTAATAAAAGAGGTGCCAAGGCTGGGCAGGGCATGGGGTGGAGGGGACTTGGGGGGACTGTACCTGAGGGGAGTGGCTTTAGAGGCTTTTGCCCCCATTTTTTTTCTTTTTGCAGAGCAATGCACGTGGGCAGGACTGAGGATCTGAATCCTCAGTTACTGGGGGGCTTTGGAAAGAGGATCCCTGCCTCCCAGCCCCTCACTAACAATATGCTACACAGCCTCATTAGGCCAGCCCCATGCTGAAGAGTGGTAGAGGCTAAAGTACCCTCTCCCACAAAAGCTCCTGGCTCCTTTCCACCTGGAATTGTTATTGTTAGGGGGGGAGGCATCATGTGGCCCAGCTTGCTACTCAGGCTGACAGATTCTTTTTCTTTAGCATGAGAGCAAACGTGCAATCTTTGGAAGATGTGCGTCACTGTGAGTTCAATGATGTAGTTGTCCTGGGAGAGAAACTGACAGACAGTAGAGTTTTCACTGCTTTATTATCTGTATATGGAGACAATTATTGGCATAGAGTAGCTTCCTGGGACCTGGGCACTGGTGTCTGCTAAGATTTCTTGAGAGCAGGGTTGATCATGTCACTATTTGCTTCTGTTCCAGGGCTGGCGTATGTGTGTACATAAAGCAAAACACATTTTGATTTAACCTAGATTCTATTCACTGATTTCTCCTTAACTGGGAAGCTGACCTACAAGACCCAGACCATCTCTCGCTCAACAGAGGGACAACGCAGGCGTTGGGGGGATAATACAATAATCATGGCATTGTTTGTTATTATTCTACCAAGGCATAATAGAGTGTGAGCGTCCCACCTCCCCATGCAGATATATGATGCACTCTGCCCCCTAGAGAAAAGTAAATAATCACTGAAGTGTCCCTCTGAAAGAAGCAGGGGGGAGGTTCATCACTGAATTTATGTAATTATTCAGTGAGGCAGGTGGCTGGCATAAAGGAAGCCCCTGTGCAAGCCCCCTTGGTAGAGAGGGGAATCTGTGATGTGCTCAGTACTGTAAATCCATTCTCACAGCATTGAAAGGATCTGCCCAGGGCTGATGCAGTAAATGGAGCTGGGTGGATTTGAGAGCTTGGAATCTGTCTCCCCAGTTATTTCCCCTGCATGCCTTTCTTAATGTCTGTCTCTTTCCCCATCTAACCCATTATCCCTTTGTTGGGAGACTTGAGCTATGTCCCCTTCCCAGGAAGTATGTGTTCTGTATCAGCTCCTCTTTTGGGATTGAGAAACTGTTTATGACAGTAAGGGCAGGAAATGGGCCAAGGAGGGGTCCTTTGTGCAGAGTCACTTTCCTGCCCATTCCCAGCACTTTCCCCAAGGTCTCTCTTGATTACTAGAAATCCCTGATGCAACAGATGGTGTCAGCAGGGTCTAGGGCTGCCCTAGGAGAGATGATCCCTGGGCCAGTAGCAAAGGGGACTGTCCTGGTCCAAATGGAACATATGGTCACGCTAGATATTCGCAACCCCTTATACAGCCTTCAACAGGGAGCCATGCTTCAGAAATAGCAGCTCTGAGTGACTTCACTCTAGATATCAACCGCCAGATTGTATATTTAGTCACTAAACAACTGGGCAATTATGGGGCTGTACCACTCTTCAGAGGCCAACCAATGCATTTAGCACAGGTGTGAGCAAACTTTTCGGCCTGAGGGCCACATCTGCAGTATGGTGGGCCAGAGGTGGGCAAAGGGTCAGGGCTTGGAGAGGGGAGTAGCCACTGCTCTGCCCATGTGGTGGGAAGGGGATTTTGGGGGAGAAGGGATAGAGGAGCAGGGGGAGTTTCTTGCACTGTTTTTATTTTTCCTCAGTTTTTTACTTTGAGTAGTGTTGGGGGGAAAGGTGGGAGCTGGGAAGTGGGCTGGGGCGTCTATTGCACTGTTTTTGTTGGTCTCTCTCTTTTGTAGTATGGGGAAAGGGGAGAAGCCTGGAAGGTATAGTTGGGTGCCATGGGGCCGAACAGCTGCCATGCTCCAATCTCAGTCTCACTAGGTGCTGCAGGAAGACAGCTGCCATAGTCTGGAAGGGTGCCCCTGGGAGGAAGGAATGGAAGTGGGAATGGCTGCTGCTTGCTAACCAGAGCACCCCTGGGAGGAAGAGGTGGAGTTGCAAGGGGGAGCAGCTATTACGTGCCAACCCAGGTACTGCTTGGCCAGCCCCCTGGGAGTAAGGTGCTGGACAAAAGGGGGAGGGGCCATAGCACTCTACATGTGGCGCTGCTGACTTGCTGCTGGAAGTGAGAAGTACCTGCAGCAGCTGCTGGCCGTTGATCGGTGCAGCTGGTGGGCCAAAGGAAGAACACTTATGGGCTGTAGTTTGCTCACATCTGATCTACAGGATAGGACGTGTGCAGGCTGGACAAGCTTTTGGGAGCAAGTCGTCTTGTTCTGCTTGGTGTGGCTGGCTGGCAGGCAGTGCCCAGCCTCCTTGGGGGTGCTCAATACCCCCACGTAATCTCTATACAATTCCCCCAATGCAGCTAACAGGTCAACCATTCTAGGCTCTTGTAGGAGTGACAAGCAAGTTGGTGACCGCAGGATAGTATGTGTATGTTAGAGCAATGCAGTCCCCCTGTCAGGCATACCTCCATTTCTGTCTCCAGCTCCAGGCCATGGCTCCGGCCTCAGCCCCTGCCCCAGCTCCCACCTATGGCTTTACTCCCAGCCAAATTGTGGCTCCCAACCATGGCCCCAGCCCCACTAGATTCTGACCCCAGCTTAGCACTGGTTACTAACTGTGGCTCCTGGGGTGGAGGGTGGGGGTGACCACTCCGCTAAGAGTTAGAAAATCTAAAACAAAACATCAGCACAAAAAAAGGCCAACAAGCCTCAGCATCAACCTTCCCTAGATAGGTTAGGTATCATTAGGCAAAACTCAAATTTTTAAGTATATTTCATTATCCATTGTGGCAAAGTTTCCCCTTACCGGGTAACAGTCATCTCCCTTTGGTGAAACAGATCTGGGATAAATGCAGTCCACTTTAGATAAGTCTTTTACTACTCCCACCCTCAGTGTCTCTTGGCCACAATGTTCCAGGCAGGTCTGAGTCTGGCTGGTGTAGCACCTCTTCACCACACAGAGTTGATGAGTCAGAAAGCTGGTGAGGCCCAGGTCCCAGGTAGTATCTGTTTCTGGTTTCTCCAGTGGTGTGGTGCAGGGGGCAGAGCAGCTTCCAGACTCTACCTTGAGGGAAGAGTTGGTTTGCTCCACTACCCTCTGGTTTTCAAAGTCTTTCCTTCTCCTTCAAGCCTCTGATATCTTGTGTGTCTCTTTTTTTCCCCCTCCTTCTATCTGAGGCAGGGTTTTAATAAGCCTGAAGCAGCCTTTGACTAGCCTCTGCTGTTTCTAATCAAACTGCAATCACCTCCCCCTGCCAGCAGGGAAAAGGGCCTTTACCATCCTAGGGCTAAAGGGGGTAGCCTTGTTAGTCTAGTTCACCAAAACAAACAAGGGGTCTGGTGTTGTTAGAGAGGTGAGATCCTATCTTCTTCTGATATTCCACTGCTCTTTATTGCAGAGTACCAGAGATGTCTAGAAGTCTAGCTGTCTCCAAGGGCTGGTGGTATATAAGGAGGAGAGAGGAAATGATAGCCTAAACTGGCACATCTAGAGAAGTAATGCAGATAAGAAGGGGTTCCTCAGTTTAGCATGGAGATGTCCCTACAGAAGGAGGTGTTGAGATTGCCAAAGGAGCTGTAGAATTGCTATGTTGTGATCAGGACAAATGATAGAACTCCAGATTTAACTCTAATAGATTTACCTTCAGAGATCAAACCACCAAACAAGATTCTCTTAAGTCCAGACTACGATAAAGGTGTGTGTAAGATACAGTTAGGATTCAGCCACCCAATTCAGGGAAGCTGATTCACACAAGTGGAGCTCAAGTTAGCATGCTAAAATTAACTGTATGGATGTTGGCATTTGGGCTTCTCAAGCCCATCTGAATCCCTTGCCTTAGGAGCCTGAGCTCCAGTGTGAGTTGTAATATCTATGCTGCTATGGCCTTGGATGATCAGGTAGCTTTTTAGCTACTTTATCTTGAGTGCTGGATGCTTCATGTCTACACAACAGGTCCTATTCACTTCTACTTAATCTAAGGCGACATATCAATGTAGGGCTGGAAGGGACCTTAATATAGCTTACTGTCTTTCATCTGCATTTAAGTTTGGATGAAAAAATATTCTGAAACTTTATCTTTAGGTGTCTGCTGTATTTTTTTAAACTAATCAACAAAACCACAACACAAGATCTGGGTTCTAATGTTGACTTCAGTAGTTCTGTTTCAGTGACATTTGACTGAGACTGCTACAAAATAGAGTATAAAATGGTTTTAATAACAAGTGCGGAGAGCAATGTAGAAAGACTGCTTAAACAGTCACCAAGAGTGGCAGGCTGGCTTATTATCATCTCTAGGAGCAGCTAGCTAGCTGGTATTCCTATGGAGACTGTAAAAACCTAAAACATACATCATATTGTTTTATTATCCTGAACCATTCAAGCAGCAGCATGTAAACTTCAGAATATTTGAGGCTTTCAAGTTAAACAATGTACAGTACACCATATTTTTCTTCTAGAAACTTACTGTTTTGACTGAAGAGAAATTAGAGATGGAGATAACTTGTCACCTCCAGGTAGAAAATGTCTTTCTCAGAAAGACCAGGAAACACTGGAAGCAAACTACAGTAGAACCTCAGAGTTATGAACTGATGGGTCAACAACAAATCTCATTTGTACCTGGAAATACCCAATCAGGCAGCAGAGGAAAAAAAATGAAAAAAACCCCAAACACTGTTCAGTACAGTATTGAGTTAAAGGTAAACTATTAAAAGGGGGGGGGGGGTTTAAAAAAAAGGGGCGGTAAGGAAACCATTTCAGTGCTTGTTTCTTTTAAATTAAGATGGCTACAAGCAGTATATTCTAGAGGTGTTAGCTGAGCCTTTTAGCCTCTTCCATATGAAGGTGGAGACCAAAACTGATCTACTTTAAAGGCCTGATGAAGCTAAATTCCAATTAATTGAAACTGAATTACTCACATTGGGGTAGAAGTACTTAAATTAGTAAAACAAAGTTTAAAAAAAAATCTTTGCTCTTATAGCCCAACTCCTCAGAATAATAGTCAAACCATCTTTTCTTGTACCTTAACCCTGATATTTAGGTTTGGATGGATTAGATTTTATCAGTAAAGGTCAACTTCACAGCATACACACAAAATATTTCCATCGATAACTGAAATGTACAGATTACCAAGAAAGAAAAATGCTGTTTGAGAGCTTGTTAGAGTTTAAGTTATGGGTATTTGCTTTGTAGCTTTTGACATTTGATATTTACCATTTTGTTTTTTAATGGCTATAAAGAATCTCAAGTGGGCTGTCATTAAATTATCTGTAATTTCACACAACTGGGATAACTGAAATAGATTAAAAAAAAAAAAAAAAAGGCCTAAAAACAAATATGGTGTTATAAAGTCAGGCCAGAGGGCTAGAAAAGGGTATTAGAGGGCAGATATGTCAGCCCTAGAATGAACAAAAAGTCCTGGGCACTTTAAAGACTAACACATTTATTTATTGCATGAGCTTTCATGGGAGAAAATCCCACTTCATCAGATGCTTTGAAGATGGAGAATTTACAGCTTCAAAGCATCTGATGAAGTGGGATTTTCTCCCACAAAAGAGCAGTGGAATATCAGAAGAAGATGGGATCTCATCTCTCAGCCTTCTGTAGGGGAAAGGAGCTAGTCAGACAGATCTGAGTGGAGGGAGCAATGCAAGAGTTCTGCAACTTCCTCTTTCTGTCCCCACCAAGTTGTAGGTATATTATGCATGGGGCTGTGTTCTATGGTCAGGGGTGATCAGACACAGGAGGCATAGTACTATTTAACTTACAACATGGGGATACCCAGAGTAATGGAAAACTGGATCTGGATTTACCATATGTAGCAACTACTACATACTAAACCATTACCTCAGTCTCCTGGTCTGATGGGCAAGCACTGAGTTTTCCTGACCTTTGCTAATGTCCCAAAAGCTATGCACACTTTAGATCAGCTGCAGTTTTACGGGATCAGACACTCAGTCTGTCCTGCAGGGAAACAGATGCTGCCCTGGCTGTAGCAAGCAAGCCGTTCTATGACTGCAGAAAATCTGCTTGCCATCCTCCAGGCATAGAACCAGCTAGCTCAGTTTTAGTTCGTCCAGTTCCAGCTTGTCTTATCACTTCCACTGTCACCAGTGAAGTGAAACAAGCACAAACTGCATCTTTTCGTCTAAAAGGATTTCTCACTGGGAATAATCATAACAGGAATTGCACTGCTAGAATGATGTTCATTCCACAATTCACATGTCCTATACTAGTTTAAGTAGATAAGCATTGGTTTACCCAATGGGATACTAAAAAACTGGCTCCTTGCTCTTTAAAATGAGAGTAATCAATGCATTTTATAGTGTGGCCTCCTCGTGTGCTTTTAATATTGATTTAAATAACTCAGATAGGGAGGCATATGATATTTGATGGACTTTCAGTGCTATCTGTATAGATAGGAGGGTTTTGTAAATTTTAAAAAAAATGGGGATCTGGACTTAAAGTTGAGTGTTCCTTGTAATTTGTAATTCTGCAGATACTTTGAGAGGCCCTGAAAATGAGTGCTTGCTTTGTGATTATGCCCCTTCAGGTTGGGGACTCAAATTCAACCATGTTTTAAAATATAGACCTTGATGTCTTCCAGGTAATTCCAATATTACATTACACTATTCATACAGATTGTTGGGCCTGCCTTTGGCCTGTTCACTCTTCCAGCCTACACAGTCCCCATTTTATCTCCGACTTTAATCCTGAACCTCAATCATTTCCACAGAAGATGACCATGCTATAGCTGTGCCTATAAGGGAGATTTATTTGCAGTATCCCCTTTGTGTTTGGATCTAGCAGCTAGGATTTAAGCCATGCCATCTATTAACCATATTCCAAATGATTATTAGGGCTAATAACCTACCCTGGCTGCAATAATGTATCTGCTTTCCTCAGGAAATACAATCTGTGTAAACGATTATTGCCTGATAAATTGTTTCCAGATCCAGCTTTGCAGAAGGGAGGGAAATTAGAGTGGAAAAAGGCCGGGACAAGTCATTACAAAAATAATGTGTTGTTTCACTTTAACAGACTTTCCTGTATGTCCCTTTTAAAGATATTGTTTTATTTTCCAGCCTGTGTGGAGCTATTTGTTATGGGTAGCACCAAGGACTGGCTATCAAGGACTGTGCAAAAGCACTGCTTGGAACTGAACAGAATTGCTGCTGTTGTTTCAAGCTTGAAAGTCACTGATGATGCATGTTTTTCTCTATTTGTTTTATGTTACAGAGCCGGAGATGACTCTTGAACCACAATTAATTACTGCAGAAGGAATACTCGGGTTTTAACAGCTGCGGCCATTCCCAGCACTGCACTGTTAAGCCTGTCTTACTGAACAGAACTAGGTCATACAAACCTAAGCAAACCAAATACAAATGTGAAAGTGGATCCATGGCAAGGGGGCTGGCTGCGTACTAGACAAATGAAATAAGCAAGTAGAGTTGATTGCACATTTGTGATAGGGAAAGCTACCAGAAGAAGACATGTAAGATAACTTCTACTAGGGAAAGGATATCAGAATAATTCAAGCTGGGATCTTCCCTAAATTCCTCCAGAAATAGAGATATGTGCCAGAGAAGGCACACAATTGGAGCTCTGTTTTAACTGTGGACTTAGACTTCCTCGTCTCTAGAGCAATAAATTCTATAATGAAGTAAGTTTTTCAGAGGGCCAGTCTGCTAGAGCCAACGGCAGGTGTTGAGAAAGCGAAAGCAGTCATTTCACTTTAGTTTCTGTTTTGAGAAGGTCTGTGTTAAAGGTAGCAACTGATCGCAGTTCCAGGAGGGATGTTCACATTCTTATGAGACTATGGTCAATTGCACTGTATATTGTATATTAAGCTCAGATTCTCAGCACTGACTCATGGCATCTAAGAAGTCTTCTACAAGACTTTCATACTTGTGATGAATCTGAAGGGCAGCAGCCAGTGTGTGTGATAAAGTTACTGTTGGTAACAGTAAGTGTTCAGTAATTGTTTCAATACAAATTAAAAGAAAGTGAGCTTATGTTTTTAAAGTGATGAGATCTCAAAATCATATTAAAAACATGCAACAGGAGTATATATACAAAAAGTATATATACATATAATCTTAAAACTGGGACCGCAATGGTCATCTAGACTAATATCCTGCCAAGATGCAAGACTTGTTGTGTCTAAAAACCATGCAAGACAGAAGGTGTATCAGCCTCATCTTGAAAACTAGCATTGAGGGAGTTTCCCTGACTTTTCGAGGTAGTCTGTTCCATTGTCCTACTGTTCTTGCAATAGGAAGTTTTTCCTGAGATTCAGTCTAATTCTACTATGTTGTAGTTTGAATCCATTGCCTCTTGTACCCTCTAGCACAAGAAAACAATTTTTCTTCATCTTTTTTATGGCAGCCTTTCAAGTATGTGAAAACTGCTATCATGTCCCCCCTTTATCTCCTCTTTCCCAAGCTTAACACACCCAGTTCCTTCAGCCTTTGCTCATATGGCTTGCATCCCATCCCTTTGATCTGCCGATTGCCTCTGGATCCTTTCCAGTTTCTCTACATCTTTTACCTACAGTGGTGACCAAAATTGGACACAGTGATCCAGCAGAGGCCTAACCCGCACTGAATAGAGTAGTTCTATCACCTCCCACAACTTGCATGCTCTGCTTTTGTTAATGCAACCTAAAATTGCATTTGCTTTTTTTTTCTTCCCCAATAGCACTGCACTGCTGACTCATGGAGGGGTTGTGATCCACCACAACCCCCAGATCCTTCTCAGCAATGCTTCTGCCAAGCCAGTTATTTCCCCATGCTGTATTTGTTCATTTGGTTTTTCTTCCCTAAGTGGAGAACCTCATATTTGTCTTGGATGAATTTCATTTTGTCGTCTACAGCTCATTTCTCCAAATAGATATTGTGACGGGTGCTTTATCCTGCTTGCAGCTTTGGAACAGAACCGGAGGAATACCCCACACAGTAGGGGAATACGCCACACACTGGAGTTCCCCTCAGTTGAGCTAGCTGCCAGTCAGAATAATTCTGTTCCACTTACCCAAATTAGAGTTTGTGGTAACTATACGTTGGGCTCAGCTTATGGAATTTCCTGAGGAACCAGGCTTTTTGCCTGACATGCAGTTCCATGTTTGACCATGGGGTCTGCCATTTTGCTGCAGCGAGATGCCTGATGTTTTGATCTCTGCTCTACTGGCAGCAGTATGAAGGCAGCATAGATGTTTCCCTTGCTTCTCAGGACCACTCTCACCTCCCTTTGAAATCTGTGGGCAGTGGCAGCTAGGGACCAAGCGGATCAAATACAAGGGTTGAGCTGCATGTGTGCAAGGCTGGATTAATGCTATTTGAGGTCCTTAACACCATACAGTGGTGGCTCTTACCCAGAGGTACACAATTGCTTGGGGGTATGCAGAGTTTTTCCAGGGGATACATCAGTTCATCTAGATATCTGCTTAGTTTTACAACAGGCTACATAAAAAGCACGAGCAAAGTTTGGAAAAAAAGTAACATTTCATACAGACTTGATTCCTGAAAGGGATGCCGTAGTCTATAAAGTTTGAGAGCCACTGCCATAGAAGACCCTGTGAGGCGCTACTGGTACCACAAGTACATCCTCTACTTGAATGGCAGCGTCCTCCTCCGAGGACGGCAGGGACAGGTGACCTCCTTCTTAGTTCAGGAGTGGCAGCAAGGTCCCTCTGAACATGTCCCCAAGCCACCACATACACCCTCAGCTTCTAGGTGAAGTGAAAAAGGCCAGCTTCATTGTTCTTCCACTACAGAGTTCTCCATTAGAGTGTATTGTCAGATCTCCTGTAGCAGCAGGTGTTGGAGTAATTTCCCATTGAGACAAGTAGTGCACTTCACTCCTCTCTTAACTATTCTATGAGAGTCTACAGACTCTAGTGGCCACCATTGCATTGAACTATGTGGACTAGAAACCTTTACGTCCCTTCCAGCCCTACATTTGTATTTCAGAGAGGTCATCTAGTCTATCCTCAGCACTGCAGTGGGACCAACTAAATCTAGATAATCCCTGACAAGTATGTGTACAGCCTGATCTTAAAAATGTCCACATGATGGGGACTCTAAAAACTCCCTTGGTAACCTATTTCAATTCTCAGCTATTCTTGTTAGAAAGATTTTCTTCCCAATAACTAAGTCTCCCTTGCTACAAATGAAGATTACTATTTCATGTCCTATCTTCAGTGGACACAAAAAGCAATTAATCACCATCCTCTTGGAACAGACCTTAACATATCTAAAGATTTATCAGGTCCCCAACTCAGTCTCTTTTCTCAAAACTATACATCCCCAGTTTTTTTAACCTTTCCACATAGGTCTGGTTTCCTTAACCTTTTATTGTGGCTGTCCATAGGACTGTCTCCAGTTTGTTCGCATCTTTTCTGAAATGTGGTGCCTAGAACTGGAAAAAGTACTCCAGCTGAGGCCTCAGTGCCCAGTAGAACTGGACACTTACCTCCCACACCTTACATACACCACTCCTACTAATATATACCAGAATGATATTAGCCTTTCTTGCAAATGTATCACACTGTTGACTCAGCTTCAATTTGTGATCCACAATAACCCCACACCCTTTTCAGGAGTACTACCTCCTTGCTGGCTATTCCCCATTTTGTTGTACATTTGATTTTTCCTTAAGTGTAGTGCTTTGCATTTGTCTTTATTGAAATTCATCTTGCTGATTTCAGGCCAAGTTTCCGGTTTGTCTAAGTAGTTTCAAATTTGAATCCTGTCCTCCAAATGCTTGCAAGTCCACTCAGCCTCGTTTCACCTCCTAATTTTACAAGCTGGTCTACTCTTATTATCCAATAAATTATCCATTAGTAATTTGTCCATGTAATAGGGCTTGAAAGGCCAGTCAGCCTAATGGCTAGATTGCCTGGCTCTTAGCCCCTTGCTGGCTGAGTGGTCTCGGTCTTAAAGGCTGGCAGAAGTCAGAGAACTTAGATCAGGGGTGTCAAACAGGCGGCCTGCGGACCACAAACAAGTTCCATCCAGCCCGTGATTGCACTCAGCGGGACCACACCTCTCCCTACCACAGCGAGAATGTGTGGCCTTGCATACCCAGCGCTCCGCAATGCTGCGGGACTGTCAGGTCTCAGGACATCATGGAGCACTGGGTATTTGAGACTGCGCTCTGCGAGGCAACACTCTCTCCCTAACAGTGAATGTGAGTGTTAGTGTGAGTGTGAGATAGGTATCACGGAGCATGGTTTCACATACACAGCACTCTGCAGTGCCACGAGAGGGCCCTAGTATTTCTATATATGGCCCACTTGAAGTACATTTAAGTCAAATCTGGCCTGCCATAGCAAATGAGTTTGACACCCCTGACTTAGATCCTTCCTTTCCACCAGTTCCCAGCCCATGGGCCTGTCTATGTGACCACCCGAACAAGGGAGTTGGTGTCTCTCCTAGCAGGGACTCAGAATCCATAAGCCTGGGCTACTTCCTTCAGCACGGGGCTTGGCCCCTCTAGTCCCATCTATCAGGCAGCTTGCTTCCCAAAGGATTCCCTCTTGGGTCCAGGGCAGCCCCTTACTGTGGTGTCAGATTCCTTCATGCTGTGGCTTAATGGTATCCTTTCATAGTGTGTGTGGAAGGGGCAGTGGGGAGAGAGTAGCTGAGCCCCACTCTGAAGCAGCAGGGATTTAACTCATCTGATGCATCACGCATCCAACTCATCTCCTCATGGACGCACCTCCTCTGAACTGCTGAACTGAACTCCTCCTCACAGAAAGGCAAGTCTGGCCTGGAATGGGCTGCTGAGCAGCAAAATGCATTCTGCCCTCCCAAGAGGAGGTGAAGCTGCAGAGATCTTTTCTTCTGCCTACCTTTCAGTCTTGATTTCTTCCTGTATCAGATTATGGAATGTCTTATTTTACCCTGCCATCCCTGCAGCTGAGCTCCCCTACCTCACATTATGAAGCAGAACAAATTGGATGGGAACTTTGCAGGTGAGGCATTCCCTTGGGGATGAAGACTGATGTCTCCACTTCTGCCCTCTGAGTTGTAAATGGCTGAAATAAATTGAGACCCAGTGCCCCAGCGGAGGGCTTTAAGGAGGAGCATTTGTTCCAGAAATTAGCTTCTACAGATTACCTTTCTGAGAAGCCACTACGATGTAACCCCAAATACAAGCAGCATGTGCCCAGGGCAGAAAATAGATGTGTCCATATAGCACAGCCCTCAACCGGTGGTGCTAATATGATGCCTTAAACCAGGAAGTACTCCTGGCTGGGATAAATCCGGAGAGCATGGCAATGCTACTGCTTATCTCTTTCTTTCCCTTGATGGCGCCCTCTTGGGCACAGCAGGCCTCATTAGCACAGTGCCTTATCTACACCCCCCTTTGCCAAAACTATTTGTTTTACTCCTGTGCATCTTCCCTTTTATTTTATGTTTTTCCTGATCTCTCATCTGCTTTCAGTACAGGTTAATATACAGGATCACACATGCAGTATGACCTCTTGCTTAACATTAAGCTACCTTGTCAGGTCTGTAAGTATCCAAATTTGCCTTGTACAGTTGCATAGGAAGCATGGCCTCTTCAGCAGGCATTTTGCATAGATGTGTTAGTGTGACCTTCTGAGTAAGGTAACAGGCAATAATGAAGGAGCTCTTTATTCATCCTCATGTTCTTGCAATGCTTTGTCAGCATTTTACCACGGAAGTGCTAGGAGAGGTTGAGACGGAATTATGGTCTGAATCAGAGATTGATTTTCAGCTGGGGAATTGGCAGCAAGAATAAGCCGGGCAAGGAAATATTGCACTGACAGTGATCAGGCTCACAGTGCAGTTATAAACATTTCCTGATCTGCAGAGTGATGAGTGGAAGTGGCACAAGTTGGTTAGATGTGCAGGGAACCACCGGGGGTCCAACAGCTTTTGGCATCTTTTCAGGAACCTATGCCTAGTGCTCCTCTGAAGCCTCTCACACTTTTCCAGGAAACTGAAGGTGTGAACTTCGAGCTAAATAGCCCAAGCTAGCAGCATGAGTTTTCAGCAGTTCCTAAGGGTAGTCTGTGGATTTGCCAGAGGAAGATGACATGTAGCCGTCAGTTCCAGGTGTACTCTGCTACTTTCCAAGCAGAACCTTCAACTATAAGTCTATTCTGCTTGAGAATGTTGTGATGATTCAGAACCTCTTAAAATCAAGTCAAACACATCGGCCCATATTCTATTATCTTGTATTTAGCACAGGAGCCAAGGGAGAGAGGAAAACTTGCTTTAAGTCACATTTCCACCTCCTCTATTCTGCTCCAGGCTCCCAGGGTATGTAAGGCCTAATGCTACTGTCAGACATCCTTGGTAGAGATTGGGGCTGGCCCAAGGGTGTCTGGTGCTCTAGGTGAACTATGACTTTGGCACCCCCGCCAGAGGGTGATACTTTCATTTATAAGAGATAACATATTATCATATTTTTTAAATAGAGAAAAAAAAACCCCACTTCTATAGCCCCTTAAAGCATGGCGCCCCCGGCGACCGCCTAGTTCAGGGGTAGGCAACCCCCGGCACGCGTGCCATCAGTGGCACACAAGCCCATTTGGAGCGGCACTCGGCATCCTCTGTGGCGCCACAAAAACTGCCACTCCTGCCAGCAAAAGACACTCCAAGTGGCTTCTTTCGGGGGCGGCTACAGTGCAGAGGTCCCTGCCATGTCCATGCCCCAGAACACCATGTAAAGAAGCCACCCAGAGCGGCTCCTCTCTGTGGTGTGCCACCACCAAAAGGAGTGACTCCAGGTAACTTCTTTCCATGGTGCGCCTGGGGATAGGAGTCCCCAGGCAGGCTGCTGAGGAACCCCTCCAGGTGGCTTCTTTCTATGAATGGACTGTCGGCACCAGCTGAGGGTCGAGGAGGAGGGGCCGGCATGGGTTGGCAAACGTTGCCGGCCCCTGGCCTAATTCATCGATATGGTCATGCCAGCCCTGGTAGAGATGCAGCTTATGTGTGCACAAGACTTTTTTTGCAAGCATAGTTTATAGAATCCTAGAAATATAGCTACTGTACCTACATTGGAAGGTCCTCAATAGATCATCTACTCAAGACCGAGTATATATACCTAGACTTTCCTTGACAGGTATTTGTCTATAACCTAAATCTCCCTTGCTGGAGATTAAGCCCATTACTTCTGGTCCTACCTTCAGCAATTGATCACTACCCTCTTTGTAACAGGTTTGAAGACTATCATCAAGTCCTCCATCTTCTTTTCTGACGACTAACCTTGCCCAGGGTTTTTTTAAACCTTTCCTCATAAACCAGGATTTCTAAACCTTACCATTTTTGTTGTTCTCCTCTGGACTCTCTGCAACTTGTCTACACTCTTCCTAACACATGACACCCAAATTTGGATACAGTACTCTAGCTAAAGCTTCACCAGAACCATCTAGAGCAGGACAACTACCTCCCGTTACATACAAGACTCCTGTGAATACGCCTCACAATGGCATAAGCCTTTTTTGCCTCGGCATCACATTTTTTATTCATATTCAGTTTGTGAGCCACTATTACCACCTAGCCCATCACTCCCAATTTATACCAATTCCCTAAATAAAATAAGCCATTTCAGCAAAAGTCTGTAGCCTATTAAACTGCATCTACACAAGGGCTTATTGCCTATGTAAAAAGTGTTAAGAATCGTAGCCTTAAACAACATTACACCAGCAAAAGTTTTTAGTGTAGTCCTAGCCCTTGTAGTCAGAACAGCCTCAGGGTTGCTATAGCTCAGACTCAGGCTAGGCATGAATGGTTTGAGGGCTAGACAATCACCTACAAGTATGCTGCTGAAACATTTTTTGTGGTGGAGCAACATAAAGGGGCCTTAAGACAGCGGAGAATCAAGCCCATTCTTTTCAATCCATTATACAAAAAGGTATATTTTGTCAAAATAACCGCTTTTACCCAGAATACTGTTCTTTAATCTGCAGTCTCAAAATATAAGCACAAAATCCACAATGGAATCTATGCAATACATCATTTTACATCACTAACAGAGTGCCATGCTACCTATTAGCCTACTAGTGTATTAAACTATTAAATGGTACATTTATAAAAAAAATTGCAGTCAGTTGGCACAGTAACCAATAATAAATCCCATATAACATAACCTTTGTAAAGATATGTAAATTAAAAAAGAAAATCAGGATTGCAAAACTATATTAAAAGAATCCATAAGTCAGAGTTAAGTCTGTTGTGCATCTTTTTGTTCTTGGTAAGAATTAAGAGACCAGCTTAGTTCTCTACTCCTTTGCACCCAATGTATCAATTATGCCTGGTCAGATAATAGCATATTAAGATCACTATGCATGCACTTTCATCATGGGTGGATGCCGTGGGATTTTCTCCCACGAAAGTTCATGCGATAAATAAATCTGTTAGTCTTTAAAAGTGCCCCAGGACTCTGTTGTCTTTCTACAATAGACTAACACGGCTACCCCTTTGGAACAGAACTTCTTGTTTGTTTTGACTAATGTGAGACAATGGGGAAAAAAATTAAAAAACAACCCAGACCTAATATGTTTTATATTTTGTAATGTGAGTGATTCAAGATTGAGCTCCTTGACTATTTATATCCTTACTGCTCCTTTGGTGAAAGAAACTGTCATTTAGATAAGACACTTAATACTTTTATTCAAAAATAGGTTTAGGAGAGACAGCAATGGATAAAAGGTAGACAGATGGAAACCCGGATATTATTACTTTTCAATCAGTAGCTCTCCAAAATAGAATAGTTACTTAAATAAATAATCTTATAATATGAGAAGCTTATGTGGGCATTAGCACCAACATGGATTTTGAGATGTTCTATCTTCATCGGCAAAGGCACATCAAAAATGGCTACTCGCCGAGAGCAAAGAAATGAGGGAAGCTGTTGCTATTGTGTTGACAAGTTCCAAAGGGGTAGCCGTGTTAGTCTAGTTCAGCAAAACAAAAGAGGAGTCTTGTGGCACTTTAAAGACTAAATAAATAAATAAAAACTAATAAATAAATAAAAATTTGTTAGTCTTTAAAGTGCCACAAGACTCCTCTTTTGTTGTGTTGCTATTGACTATGTCTACACCAGGAAAAGTGAGGTCGACTTTAAGTTGACTTAATAAGGTCAATTTTAAGTCAACTTAAGGTTGATCTTATTAAGTCGACTTAACAAAGTGGTTACCCTTAACCGGGACTTAGTAAGTCGACATAACTTCCCTTAGATTGACCTAAGAAAGTGGACTTATGCGTCCACACTGGCCTTCGGTCGACCTAAGGAAGGGTTAGGTCGACCTACTCAGGGTTAGTTTGAATACCCTGCGGTTCTTATTAAGTCGACCTAAGCTTTCATTAGCTAACCTAAGCTGTTGCTTAAGTCGACTTTATAAAACCTAGTTTAAAGTTGACTTTAATGCTTAAGTCGACTGTGGATGCCCTTATTCGACTTAGGACAGGGGGAAAAGGGAGCCCTGCTAGTGGCTTGTCCGGTCTGCACGGCGCTCCAGCTGCTGGGGAAACCTCTGGGGGCTCCCTAACAGCTGGAGCGCCAGCAATTGCCGGCACAGCGCTCCAGCTGCTGGGGAACCTCCGGTGGCTCCCTAACAGCTGGAATGCTGGCAATTGCTGGCATGGTGCTCCAGTTGCTGGGGAGTCCCCAGGGGCTCCCTAAAAGCTGGAGCGTGGTTCCAGCCAGAAAGGAGCCTCAGAGCTCCATTCTGGCCGGGACCGCTGGGGTCCCAGCAGAAAGCAGAAAGGAGTCGCTGGCTTCCTTCTAACTGGGACCCGTGGGGGTCCCGGCAAGAAGGAAGCCATGGCTCCCTTTTTGCCCAGACCCGCAGGGGTCCCGGGCAGAGGGGAACTGTGGGCTTCCTTCTGAACAGGACCTGCGGCCCCCTTTTTGCCGGGACCGCTCAGGTCCCAGAGAGAAAGGAGCCCCATGGTCCCTTCTGGCCAGGACCGCTTGGGTCCCGGGGAGAAGGGAGCCCCGTGGTCCCTTCTGGCCGGACCGCGGGGACTACTCAGTCCCAGCCAGAAGGAAGCGCAGGGTTCCCTTCTGCCTGGGACTTGAGCAGTCCTGGCCAGAAGGGAGCTGAGCAGTCCAGGTGCGAAGAGAGCTCCATGCTCCCTTCTCTCTCGGACTGCTCTGGAGCTTGCTGTCTCCCCGTACCCTGGGGAGACAAGGCTCCAAAGGAGCCTCCCTCCCCCTGGGCCTAACTAGTCAACTTAAAGAGTCCAGTGTGGACTCTGTAAGTGGACTTAATAAGGTTGACTTAAAGTCGACTTGGTAAAGTTGACCTAAATTTCTCAGTGTATACATAGCCCTAGAGACTAACCGGGAGAGTGAAAGCACATAGCTAAATTCCAAATTCCAAATCAGGCAAATCAACACTGCTGGCTCTCTCTGCCACCAGGCAGACATTTTTGGGTGTTGGAAGATTAGTTTCTTATCTGTATATGGCAGGAAAAACAAGCGCTAGAAGTGGGAAACAATAGTCAACTAGATAGAATGGTAACCCTGTTTGTGGCAGAGACTGAGCAAAAGCCTGCGTTTGCGTAGAGCTGTTCTAAATTGAAGGAAGTGTTGGTTTTCTGGTCAGAAGAAAATCAAGAGGAAGTTTTGAAGGAAAAGAGGATATGTTTGTTTTCTCATTAGTTGAAATACTAGAGAGGATAAGATTGAGGAAAGTCCCCTTTAGAACATGAACAAGGAACTGCAGCAAGGGACTGGTCCACATACAACTCTAGCAACCATGATATTGGTCTTATATCAGTTCTCTACATGTAATATCAAAATTTAATATTTAATGACTGAAAATAGGCTAGCCTATGGCACTACAGTGTAATATTGTAGTTCAGCTAATTTGAGAGTGTTATTAAATTACAATGTATTACTGTCAGAATGCAAGTGTATAGGTTACTTTACATTAAAGACAGTGTAAGCATTGAAATAAATGACACAGTACTGATCCGAAGAGCTGGTAGGTTATTTCCATACTCAATAAGCCATGTACTACATGCTACCCACTTATATGTTGGGGTCCTTCCTTTACCTGAGGTATTTACAATACTTATCAGCAAAGCAAGAAGTCAGCAGCATATGGATTAGAAAAACATACATACAAACAAGCTTTTTTCCTGATTGTTTTGTATTTCCATACTAGTTTCTAACATCAAACAATACTTCATCTTTGTTTTACAACTGCACAAGTTCCTAACTTGCATTTGATGAGGTAACATTATGAATTAAGATAGATATGAGGCTACAAAGAATCAGTTTGTGTTACTGATTAGTCATAGCACATCAGCCCTACTTCTTTAGGGGGTAGCCAGAAAAAAAATCTTTTCCATACGGGGTTAAATGCCTTACAGTACTTGACCCGAATGACCTGAACAGCCACATAAAAAAATAAAATCCAAGTCTATAATCCTTCTATGAAAATGATTAATTGCATTGTTCCTTTCACTCCATAAAGAAAAAACAACAACATTTGTGTCTCCAAATCTTTACCAGCCTACAAACTTTAACAATAACACACATTTTATATTTGCCAATAACACACACAAATCTCACCACATGTCACTGAGGTCCTAGATATGGTGGAGGTGGTCCTTTCCTCTTTCCACTGTTGTTTCTGCCTCATCCTACATATCTCTGTGGTAATGAGGTAGTTGTGGTCCTTCCCAAAGGAAAAGGAATTAACTATTTTCCTGCAAGCTCAGGATAGGATATATGCACTTAGTGACAGTGATTTTGTGAAAGGCTTTTGGAGGGAGTGAATAAATTACATAGAAACTATTTGATCCATTATTGTGTTTACAAGGTGAAATAATTCTGCTAGATTAGATTTCTCAGCTCTTGTTAGTAATGTATTGTGTTATATTCTTCTAGATGTTATAACTTAGAGCACAAATTCAGACCTGGGAGTCTAAACCCATACGTAGGCTCTAATCCTACAAATAGATCCAACTGGATGAACTCCTTGAAGCCAGCATAAACGGTGCTGTTAGTACAGGGGTTAAAGTAAGGGGGAACGCACTGGAATGCTGTTCCAGGGCCCACAAATTTGAGGGACCAGAGTTCTGCTCTGATTTTTCTAAAAATAGAAAAATCCAGCAGAATGCATCTTCTGCCCTGCCCTGCCCTGCCCTGGCTGTTGGCAGGTCCTACGCCCCACCATTGTTAATCACAATACTTGTTGTGTGATGCAGTGTTTGCTAGTTTGTGACAATAATTGCTATAGACATAAACGCCATATAAAATTATACATATTTTGATGGAGTGATAACCGATGCATGTGGTACTGAGAATTGGTTGCAAATGCCTACCTGGGCTGGGGCCCGCACATGCGTGAAAGGGGCCCAGACAATAAGAGAAGGGGGCCCGGAGATAAGGAGGGTTCCGGGGCCCGTCAAATTATACTTTAACCACTGTGTTAGTAGGATTTGTTTGATGCTAATAATGTAAAAAATTAACAGGGTAATGAAAAGTATTTATTTTATAGACAATTGCTTTCAAGGGTTTCTATCAAAAAATGATATTTCATGCTGGGGCTATTGCAGGACTTACAGAGCAATGCTGTATTTTATCTCCCCTCTGACATATTATGGATTGCAGCTGTCATCTCTTTTAAAAAAGAGAGAAATGCAAAGAGCTGTTACATTTGAACTTTTACTACTGCAGTTGTTCATGCATGGTAACTTGCCTAGAGTATTTCAAATTATCCTTTTTAGTATCTTAATGGTAAAAAGTAAACAGTGATGCAAAGTTATGCAATGGTTCTGAGGAGCCACTGAGTTAAGTCTCATAGACTTTAAGGCCAGAGGAGTCCATCATGATCCTTTGGTCTGACCTTCTCCACACTGAAGGCCATAGAACCTCACCCAACCATTTCTGTGATAGACCCATAATCTCTGGCTGAGTTACTGAAGTCCCCAAATCATGGTTTAAAGAGTTCAAATTACAGAGAACGCCATTTGTACTACTGTAAAATGATCCATGTCCCCTGCTACAGAAAAATCCAGCAGAATGCACGTGTGAGGAAGGTGAAAAAACTCCAGAGTCTCTGCTAATCTGACCCAGGGAAAAATTCCTGCCTGACCCCAAATATGGTGAACATTTAGGTGCTGAGCATTTTGGCCAGGCCAACCAGCCAGACACCTGGGAAAGGATTCTCTGCAGTAACTCCAGAGCCTTCCGCATCAAGTGTCCCAGCACCAGAACTGGGGAATATTTGCTACTAGTTGTTGCTGATGGGCTATATGCCCTCCACAAACTTATCAAGCTCAGTCTTGAAGCCAACTAGGTTTTTGCCACCACTGGTCACCATGGAAGAAACTTTACCTCTGATAGTTAGAAACCTTCATCTAATTTCAAGCTTAATCTTCTTGATGGACAGTTTATATGCATTTGTTCTTATGTCCACATTGATGTTTAACTTAAATAACTCCTCTCTCTCCCTGGTATTTATCCCTCTGATGTATTTACAGAGAGCAATCATATCTCCCCTCAGCCTTCATTTGGTTAGGCTAATGAAGCCAAGCTCTTTGAGTTTCCTTTCATAAGACAGGTTTTCCATTCCTCTGATCATCCTAGTAGCTGTTCTCCGCACCTGTTCCAGTTTAAATTAATCTTTCTTAACGTGGGAGAACAGAACTGCACACAGTATTCCAGATGAGGTCTCAGTAGGGCCTTGTATAACGGTACTAACACCTCCCTGTCTCTGCTCTAGGATCACATTAGCCTTTTTCACAGTTGCATCATACTGTTGGCTCATAGTCATCCTGTGATCAATCAATACTTCCAGGTTTTTCTCTGCCTCTGCCACTTCCAATTGATAAGTCCCAAGTTTATAGAAAAAAATTCGTGTTAGTCTGTAAGCGCATGACCTTGTGCTTTGAAATATTAAATTTCAGCCCATTTCTGTTGTTCCAGTTTTCAAAGTCATCCAGACTTTCTTGTCTGATATTCTGGTCCCCTTCCATATTGACCCTACCTCCCAACTTTGTATCACCCACAAACTTTGTTAGCACACTCTCACTTTTTGTACCAAGGTCAATAATGAAAATGTTAAAGAAGTTTATTTCCAAGACTGATCCCTGAGGAACTCCACTAGTTATCTTCCTCCAGCCTGACAGTTCATCTGTCAATATGAGTTCAGCTTTCAGAGTGTCTGTGATTTTATTGATAGGTTCATAGCATTAAGCATTAGTACAGATAACAGTTCCATGCTGTGTGCTGATGGGGCATTAGGATTCACATTTGGTATCAGTAATCTTTCAGTGACTGGATCCATATTATGGATTGACACCAGCTCTGGCTTTAGTATTTCTGCTGCCCTGGGCAAACTGGAAAAACATCCTGCCTACACAGCCTGCTGTCACTTACAAATAAAGTCAGTAAATCCCCTAATGACAGAGACCGGAATGAAATGCAGTCACAGACTACTGTAATCAAACCCTTAATGCAAGCTTATTGGTTTTGTGCTTAGTACGTGGGGGAATGTGATAGAAATGCAAGAGGCTAAGGTACTGGACACAACACATCTTTAATCCAGAATATGGAGTCAGCATAGTAGTGATAGGGGACTATTTCAGTCAGTGCCAGTCTGTGGGGTTTTGAAGCTGCTTCAGTGCTCCATATGAGTCGCCCATTCAACTAACTCTCCCTCTTCTCAACTGTCATTTGTTACAAGCAATATCCTTAGTTCAAACTTCCCTTGCTTTGGTCAAGATAAGCTATTTGCAATATTTATTAATTAATAATTAATTTTTCAAGGGTGCAGAAAATGTTCAAGGTGCCTCCCAAGATGAGCAAAGGCCTGGTCCCTGTCACATACCAAATTCGTAGAGACAAGCGGAGTGAGGAGAGGTCCTGACCACAGAGGAAATGGGGAGGTAGGTGGGAATGGCAGCACAAGTGGTTCAACAGGCTGGTCACTCACTGAGGCATATTCACTCTTGGCAGGGTTGCTTTCCTCTTTGCTGTTGACTCACGCTTGGGGGCAAAGAGGGGAGAAGGAAAGAAGGGAAAAATATGGTTCTCGCTAAAAAGATGACTTCTCTCCCATCATGGTACCCTCCCTGCCAGGATTTCAGGTAGTTTTCTTCCTTTCTGCACTGAGAATGTGTAACAAATCCCCCCTCTGTGGTGATCCAGAGAAGATATAAGTTGTTACAACCAATAGCCAACTCATATTGGGGTGTTTAGCGCATGCTGTAATAAGGCATGCCCTGTAGGTCCTTGGTTCAATCCCTATTTGTTAGCCAAAATGGTAGCCATCAAAAGTGCTCTTTGGGGACTTCAATCCTCTTTCTTTATAGCATCAGCCTAGTGATGTATTGAACACTGTTAAAATTGAGGGTTATTACTTTAAATTTAAAACAATCAAGGAGTCCTGCGGCACTTTTAAAGACTAACAAATTTATTTATCACGAGCTTTTGTGGGAGCAAATCCCACTTCGTCAGACACGGAAGCTCATGCGATAAATAAATTTGTTAGTCTTTAATAGTACCACAGGACTCCTTGTTTGGCTGACCTAGACTAACACGGCTACCCGTTTGGAACTTTTAAATTTCAAGGCTTGCAGGCTGGGGGCTCAGTTGGGAAGCATGTGATCTAGCAGTATGCAAAGAGTTAGCCTAGACTAGAACCTTGTGTGATGAGTTGTGGACCTCTGCCTTAAGGAGCAGTCTGTTTTGTGTGTCTCTGTTTTTGGTCCCCCTATGTTAAGAGTCAGGAGTTGAAGCAAAGTTTTAGGATGGTGCACTCCCAGCAAGAGGCTTTTATGTTTTTAAGCTAACTTTTCTCTCCAGAGGCCATGAACCTAACAGGGTTCAGTGGGGAAGAAGGGAACAGCGCAGGCGCAGCAGACACTGATTTAGTACCATCACTGCCTCACTTCCCACATCCTCTCATCTGTCTACAGACCCCCTGCTCCTTACCCTGCCACCCATTTGCTCCTCCCCCCCTTTGTCCCTCCCGCCCATGAGCCGCTCCTTACTCTCCCCCTCCTGCCCAGAGCTCATTTCCTGCCCGCCCTCAGCCCCGGGGCAGGGACTACAACTCCCAGGCAGCAGAGCGGCAAGGCCCTGGGACGGGGCGGAGCCTCATGGCAGCGAGGTGACGCAGGGCGCGGGGGCGGGGCTGGCGTTAGCGTGCCGCGGTGGAGGAGGACTGGAAGGACGAGGGCGGCAGCGGGGCGGCGGAGTGAAGGTCCGTGCTGGGGTGCCAGGCCCCTCCCCCCGCCTGCTCGCGCCCCGGGAGCCACAGCGAAGCCGGGCGGCCGTTGCTCGTTGGCCGCAGGGGGTCAGGAGCGGAGGCGCCGGCGTCCGCCTCGCGTCCCCCATGGGGCTGGGGCCGCCGCGATGAAGTGACAGCGGGCAGGCGGCCCCTGTGCCCGGGTGCGCGGCGGAGCCGGTCCCGAGCCGAGCGGCCGCGCCATGAGCTACCAGCAGCAGCTGGCCAACTCGGCAGCCATCCGCGCCGAGATCCAGCGCTTCGAGTCGGTGCACCCCAACATCTACTCCGTCTACGAGCTGCTGGAGCGGGTGGACGAGCCGGCGCTGCAGGGCCAGCTCCGCGAGCATGTCATCGCCATCGAGGGTGAGGGCCGGGCCGGGACTGCGTCAGGGGGCTCTGCCTGCTGCTGCCCTGGGGTCGTGTCTGCGTGTGTGGACGCTGCCCTGCTGCGTGGGGGAGCTGCCCCAGCCTCCCTGCCCGCAGTGGCTTTGCGGGTGGCTGCTGCCCTGCAGGCTGCATGTGGGGTGGCTGCACTGGTGGGTGGCTGCTTTGGGGGGGTAGGAGCATGGCCCATTGGGTCCGTCCTGCACGGGGGTTGCCCCCTGCTGTGTGCTTTGCCACCCTCTTCCCCGCAGAGCAGCCTAGATCGTGCCCCCAGCTAAACCCGGGTTGTGCCGAGGCTTGGGATGGGTGTGCTGAGTGCTCTGGAGTCCAGTTGCTATGTGCTTGCTGATGGCATGGGGAGAAGAGTGATCTTCTTGTTGAGGGTAAAGGATGAAGCTTTCCTGTCTTTAGAGGGGTTTGGGTGCAAGGAATTGTTTGGCACTCTTTGTATTGTAAATTCTTGTGCTGTTAATTTCAATTTAGATATATTAAAGGGCAAGCAAGAACTGCTCGCTTATAAAACAACAGTATGTACGATACAAGAACAGGATTGTGGAGTCCGCAAAGAACAGAGAACCAGTTGTATTTGATAGGTGTGAATATGCATATATCTAAAAGACACTTGTGAGTGGCTGTTGGATGTGCTATTGAAAACTCAGCCAAGATAAACTTTTTTTCTCAGATGGGAAAATGCATTGGAGGAAAAACTGTTTGATATAAGGAAGCTATTAAGATCAAAAGTTTACAATCTGGGCCAATTTTAGAGCAGTGATCAACAAACCTCTAAAATAGTTTTGAGTATGTCCTTTGGTTTTTGGGGACCTACTAAGCTATGACCTGTAAGATTGACACATATGGTGGTTTACCATTAATCTGAAGTGGAATTCAAGTTAGCAGTGTGTGTAATATGATATTTGGAATTGATAGCTAGCTAAAACTATGTCTGTCTTGTCTTTTGTACACACCTGAAATGAAAAGCCCATAGGAATAGAGGCTGTTAAGGCACAGTCATTTGAAAGATTTGGGCTAGTCTGCATTTTAAATTTACAGCAGCACAGCTGTATCAGTACACCTGTGCCATTGTAAGAGCACTTGCGTAGCTGCATTACGTCAGCAAGAGAGTTCTCCTAGTGACATAATAAAACCACCCACATGAGTGGCAGTGGGGTATGTAGGTGGGAAATCATCTCAGCAATGACCAAAGTGATAAAAGATTTGATCCTTTGTCAAACCTAGTGGAAGGGTCAAACAACAGTAGTATTCAGGGGGAGCTGCAAGGTGTTGGGTGGTGTGGGGCGCTCAGGGGAGCACAAATGTGGGTTTGGCCCACATGCTCGCTACACAACTGTCAAACAAACACAATGCTTTCTGCTTTGTAGGTCTTGTGATTTATATGAAATCATGGCATATGGTTATCATTCTGCATGCTTCTGTTTCTGATACATCTACCTTTCATTAATGGAAATGGAAACGTATTACTTGCATTGTTGGAAGAAAGTAACACAAGCAAAAGGTCTGGGTTGTTCCCCCCCCTCCTTCCAGTATTATCATTTTTTCTCCCTCATTGGTAGGTACCTTGAGTTATAAAGGTTGTGCATCATCATCTTTTATAGAAAATATACCCTGAATGTTCTGCTACGAACAAGTACATATTCATCCCTCTAACAAGATTTTTAGATTAGAAGACTCTATAATGCATCCATTTTTCTGCTAATCTCTTGATCCATCTAGAGAGAATGTTAAATCAAACAGTGTGTATAGCTGTCTGCATAGTACATGGTTTATGTATGTACTCTTATTTATTAGTTTTCCATATCTATGTCTGGCTCACTTCACATGAAAATCATTGAGGTTTCTAGTAAAAGGAAGATGATGGATCAGAATTGCAATGCATTTCAAAAGCAGGGTCTAGGAGGTCATGAGTAAAGATTTCTCAAAACATTTTGTAGCTGTTTTAACTTCCATTGGACAGCGAGTCAGGAAATCAGTAAAAAATGACTCATGAGAAACATTAATGGAAAAAAGACGTTTTAAAATTGCTCTTCGTTATGTTCTCGAGGCTTTCCTCGTAACCGAGCATCTTGAAAATATATGATAGGTGGTATTCTGTTTAACTGACAATTAGATTATAACATTAAAATCAGCAAGATTATTCTTCGTTCATTTTCACTTAGCTTTAAAAGGTGAACACATCTTCAGGAAGAATTGATCAAATCCCCAGTAATTTCCTGCAGTGTGTAGGACTACTGTACTTTACATATTAGATCAACTTTGGTTATAAAAGATACACATCTCTGTACTTTTGCCTGAGTATAGTGATATTTATGAAATGCTTTTCTGTTCTCTAAGGGACCTTCCCTGAGGAAGTTTAAAGTTAGACATATTTGAGTAAGTAACAAACAAAATGTGTGACTTTGTTGTGTGACATGCTGTGGTTTGTATGCCACTCCATAGTTAAGTAGGAGTCGTGAAATATTGGGGTGCAGTTGAAGGCAAACTCGTGTGTATCACATGACCAATTTTGGTTAAAATGAAGTATGACTTTGCCACTTGTATCTTAGCAAATACACCTAATTTTGTACCAGAGGGAAATATGTCTCTGCATACCTGTGCAAATACTTTACTTGCTTCTGCTGGATTTCTGATGGAGTCAGATTAGAATGGATTTGGAATCTGAAATCTAATAAACAAGCGAGGCTTATTTTAATGAATTAAATACAACATTCTGAGAACTCACTGCTGAGTAGAAACATGTCCTTTATCTAATGATTCCCTTTAAAATAGTAAGCACTACATATCTGTAATTTCAAAAACTATTGTGACTTTATTAATTTTCACTTTAATAGCTTTTAAGAATGATATAGTGGGTTACATCAGTGCAGCTGCTGTAACAACTACCACTGAAATAGCTTGCAGTTCAGACAGCCATAGCTGTTGACCTCATCATACTTAAGATTTGTCTGTTGTAATTTCTTTGCACTTCTTTAGTCCGTAAATTGTATTTGGTTCAGTGGAAGTAACTGTATTTAGCCTTTTAAATAAGCTACTCCACTTAACATATTATATTAAATTTCTCACCTTAAGTGACGCTCAAAGATGGTGTTACAGTATTAGAGAAGATCTTGTCAGTATTTGTGAACTTGGGCTATTTCTGCCTGAAGTATGACAATCTCTAAAGTCAGTTTTACTGGATGTTCGTAGAGTTGCAATACTTGGTTGCAAATGCTTAGGGGGAAATGTTTTGATTAAAACTGTTTAATTAAATCTTGAACATTTCATTGTTCTTGTGTTTAATATACTAGAACAGATCTGTGCCTTTTGTCTTCAAGTTGGAACTCTGCTTAAGTAATTGACGTATAAAATTGTAATTTTCATATTACACTTGATTTAATTGACCTGTTGACATTCCTTAAATCATAGAATAATAGAGCTGAAAGGGACCTCATGAGGTCATCTAGTCCAACCCCCTGCTAAAAGCAGGACCACTCCCACTAAATCACCACAGTCAGGGTTTTGTCTAACCGGGCCTTAAAAATCTCCAAAGATGGAGATTCTACCACCTCCCTAGGTAGCCCATTCCAATGCTTCACCACCCTCCTAGTGAGAAAGTTTTTCCTAATATCCAACCTTGACCTCCCCAGCTGTAATTTGAAACCATTGCTTCTTGTTCTGTCCTCTGTTACCCTCGAGAACAGCCTAGCTCCCTCCTCTTTGGAGCAACCCTTCAAGTAGTTGAAGGTTGCTATCAAATCTCCCCTCAGTCTTCTCTTCTGTAGACTAAATAAGCCTAGTTCCTTCAGTCTCTCCTCATAAGTCATGTTCCCCAGCCCCCTAATCATTTTTGTTGCCCTCCGCTGGACTCTTTCTAATTTGTCCACATCCTTTCTGTAGCAGGGAGCCCAAAACTGGACACAGTATTCCAGATGCGGCCTGACCAGTGTCAAGTAGAGGGGAATTATCACATCCCTCGATCAGCAACCCTCTTCCACACGTTCCTTTGAATTTTTGCTAGAAGGAGTAGTGGTGCATGGCGGGCACCTATCCCACCATGCACTGCCACTGCCAGCCTTTCGGCTGGCAACGGTTCTGTTTCCGACTTGAGCCCAGTCCTGCCCCTGGGGCTCAGCTGGATTGGGGCTCCTTTGTGGCAGCTGGGGCTCAGCAACCGCTGGCCAGCTGAGCCCGATCCATGGTGGAGCTCAGCTGCTGCTGGCCAGCGGAGCCCAGCCACAGACGGGGGCTCAGGTGAGACTAGCTGCGGCAGCTGAGCCTGGACGGGGATTGAGCCCTGTTGGGGCTCAGCTGGCTGGCGTCAGCTGAGCTCCGACAGGGACCAGGACTGAGCAGGGCTCCGCTGACGGTGGCAACTGAGGCCCGCTGAGCCCAGGGCAACAGTGGGGCTCTAGCTGCTCATCAGCTGAGCCCCAGTGCTGGCTTGAGCCCTGGTCCATGGGCAGGGCTGGTGCCGCCTCACAATGCCGGTGGCGTCTGCCCTGGTCCTTGGCCAGGGCTCTGCCGGATCAGCTGAGCCCCACCATGGACCGGGGCTCAGCTGGCCGCGGCTGGAGCCAGGGTGGCAGGGCTCGGCTGCAGAAGCTGAGCCTCAGAGCCTCAGCAGGGTTCCAGCCGCCGGCCAGCTGAGCCCTGGTCCGTGGTGGGGCTCAGCTGGCCAGCAGCTGGAACCCCAGTGGGGTTCTGGGGCTCAGCTGCTGCGGCTGAGCCCCGCCGCTCACCACGGACTGGGGCTTAGCTTGCTGTGGCTGGAGCCGTAGTGGGGGACTCAGCCGGGGCAGCTCAGCCCTCGGTGGCAACTGGGCTGCAGGCACCGGCCAGCTGAGCCCTGAGTCCCCCCTGTGGGGGCTCAGCTGCTGGCTTGAGCCACAGTCTGGCTCAAGCCACTATTTGTTAATTTCACTGCTCTGTTAGAGCAGTGAAATTGACAAATTTGACAGCACAGGTGTCCCAGAGTGCCCTCCATTTGCACTCTGGGACATTTCTGGAGGCTGTCAAAAGCGCAAGGAGCGTACATAGGATCTACCCCGGAACAACTGTTCTGTGGTAAGCCTTACCACCCTCGTTTGTGTGGCTTACATGTTGTGCAGCAAGAGGGCTGTTGCCGCAAACCAAGAAGGATTTGTGTGTGTACGCTCACATTGTTATCGTGCGGTAAGGAGCCTTACCGTGCGATAACTTTGTAGTGTGTACAAGGCCTTGATCTAGGTTTTCTGTCTTATAGTACAAACTTTCTACTTCTTCATCCATAAGCACACTTCTTACTGATAGTACAGCTACCGTGTATCAAAGCCTTCAAGAGTTATCTGCAAATACACCATTACCAGATTTCCCTCTGCCAGTGCTTTATATAACACAGTTATTAGTCGGAGCTATTTCTAGTAGTCTCTATTGGGTGGGGCTAACTTGGTAATGCGTTGCTTTAGCTGCAGATCAGAATAGGTTCCCCTCTGTTTGGGAGGTTTGAGAGTGGAGGGGTTAAACCTGCTTCTACTCAAACTTTAAAGGACTGAGGTTGAAAAATTAGCATTAAGTGAGATCTACCAAAGATATGGGAGCTGGGCTTCCCCCCTTCATGGGGGGGGGGGGGGGGGGGGCGCGGGGGTGAGCATATTTTACTTGAAAATTTTTGTGAGTGGCTTGCTTTATGTCCCAGAATGTTTGGTGTGATTTTCTTCCTTTAATTGGAGGGGTGGAATAGCTAGAAGATTCCAAGGTGTGATTCCTCCTGAATGTTAGCTGAATTAAGTAATCAACTAAATTCTAGCTTTTGTCTTAAACATAATTTTCCTTTGTATTACTCAGTGTTTGCTTTCACATCATATCACTAGAGAACATGTGTTGGAAAGTAGATAAGACCTGAATTTCTAATTTAGAGGAGGAGGATGGGTGGCTTTTAAAGGGCAGCTTTTAAAGACAATGTTTTTAATGTATAAGATAGGTTGAAGCCCAATTTTTTTAGTTTTTCTTTGCCAGGTTGTCTTTGAACTTTTCTTCCTACCACTTGTGGGTTAGTGGAGCAGAAAGGTGGCATCTAAAACAACACTTGAGGCAGGTAGGTTTCACTGGGGAAGGAAGCAATTTTGTTTTTAGACCTAGAGAGCTCAGTTCTATGTTGCTTCTTTTAGCTTTGTGGTCCTTGATTTGTGAACACACTGATATCCCCACAGCAGGAACAGTAGTTGTATCTCAATGTCATTTGCAATATGAGAGCAGCAACAAAAATGGGAGAGTGAACAATGGAGAAGAAAAACAGAAGTGTACTGCTTATTTTTGGTGTTGGGATTACATTAGTTACTTCTGGTTGTTAATTAAAACCCACCATTATTGTGTTAAAAGCTGCAAGACACAAAGGCTTATTCTACACGATCAAATTAGAGCGCAACTTCTTAACTGCGCTGTAAGACTCACGTGGATTTTATTGCGCTGCAGCTTGTACACACGTCGCTCCTTGCTACGTCACAGGATTCCTCGCTGTGATGCGCATTATCGCACTGTATTCTGGGCACGTATCCCAGTGTTCCAATTTCCCTGTGTACTTGCTTGCAATCATGTGATGAAGGAAAGGAGCACAAAGCACCATGGGTAAACCGGATGTTTCCCATGGTGCAGTGCGTTTCCCTAGCGTCTTCCTTGTTGCCAGTAGCAACAAGGGAGTCAACTGTAGGTGGAGACAGTTTCGTCACTGCCATAGAGAGGGTGGGGGGAAGTCCAGAGAGGACGACTAGGGAATGATGGGACATTTCCTGAGTCTGCTCTTTGTGCAGTAAGCTTACACACGAGCACAAACGCGCAGCAGATGAGACGCACCTGGTGTTACCACTCTCGCCGGAGTGGTTGTTGGAATGCGCAGCAACAAGGCGCTTAGTGCGCAGCAATAACGTTTCACGTATATACAGTGTGCTTGTTAACGCGCAGTAATGTTTTTTAATGCGGAATACGGTGCTCGTGTAGGCAAGGCCAAAGGGAGCACCTCTCTTTTAACATCATGTAAAGATTCTTTTATACCATAACCTGATGGTAGCACAATCCCACATGGTACATTTCTGTTCTTCCTAATAAACTGTTCTCTCATATGTTCCCTTCTGCCCTATGAAAATGTGCTCCATGCTAAGTACTGATTAATACAACAGTGCATGAGCAATGTCTATGCTTTATTTTCACATCCATCTGATCACTCTAATGTACAATACTTTTAATTTTGTTACTGGAAAATAAAACTCTGACATGCTAATAAAAATGCAGCTTGAATGGTATCTCTTGATTCAAGATCAGGACTGGAGCCTGTAGATGTAAGCTGCTATATGTAATCTGTGTCTTTTTAGGCTTACAAAGAATCACTCTTTACTTCTAAAATCACTGCCTTACCGATTATTTTTATCTAATCCTTTGCTACCAAAACAAAATTATTTTAAAACCTGTACTCGTAACTAGGTTTTTTTTTTTTTTTTTTAAAAACAAGGGTTTGATTCTTTTCACCACCTGGAAAAGGACTTGCCTTACTACTCTTGAATTACAAAGGGTTTTCAAATGGTAGTCTTAATACCAGTGTTACAAGGATGGCAATCTAGATCTGTGGTTTTCAAACTTAGGATCAGGACCCACTACTGGGTCGCAGACCCTCAGGCACTGGGTTGCGGCCACCCTGGCTGTCACCACCAAAAGACTGGAATGCATTGCTCAAAGATGTAATTGTTGGGTCATGGGCATACATTTTTTTCAACTGGCTCCTGAGGAAAAAAGTTTGAAAACCAATGATCTAGATGAAAAAAAACTAGCCAGTAGAGTTCCCTGAGGTTATAGCCACAAGCTCAGGTTATATCTACACAGTTTAAAAAACAAACAAAACACCCTATGGCAACAGGCATCAAAGGCTGGGTCAGCTGACTTGGATTCATGTGACAGAGCTAAATAAAATATAGTAGTATAGAGATGTTCCCACCCAAGCTGGAGCCCAAACTTTGAAACCTGGCAAGAGGAGAGGGTCTCAAAGCCTGGGCTCCAGTCTGAGTTGGGATCATGTCAAGTAATATTTTTAGCTACATAGGGAGTCTGGGTCAGCTGATCTGGGCTTTGAGACTTACTGCTGATGGTTTTTGCAATGTAGACACATCCTCAGATTTCTGATAGTGGACTTTGTTACCTTCACATTCATTTGCACATAGCTGCTGGACAAGATTCCTAAGAAAACTGTGCAACTTGAGACTGCTGGTGCAAATCCTCACATAATTTAATCATCCAGTGGATGACACACTAGTTCTTGATTAGCTGGGAATTGAGATAAATAATCAGGTTGGGATTCCAGTGCATTATATTATGTCTTAAATCTATCCTTAAGAAGATGGAGCTCTGTTTAACTTAAAAAAGAGAGAATTTGTATTTCTACCTTTTTAATTTAAGGTCAAATATTAAAATGTGAAATTGGCTTTAAAATAATTCTGTAGTGAACAAGAGTAGATCAAGTTTGTTAGCTCCTGAAACACAGATTACGTTATTAAAATGTGTGAGGGCCTTCAATATTTAAGGTTGTAATAGATTAAAGCAATGCATCAATCACAAAAATAATCCGGTAGGATGATTCCTGGCAGCATTAAGGTGTATTTTGCAGGATACTCTGACTCTTGGGCATAGAAGCCTAGAGCTCTGTAGAGTGAGACTTGCAAGTGCGATCACTTAAATTGCAGTTATTTTAACAAGCACTGCAAGAAATTTCCTACTTGGCTGATGCAGCTGGGAGCTTGGTTGCTTCCCTGGGCTGAATTAATCCCTTGCATGTTTTCAATAACAACAAAAACCCTAGATTTTTATTTCTCTTGAAGGAAATTGTTGCCTTTTTATTCACTAGGAACTATTTCTTGCTACTTCCCATGAGTAATGCCCAAGCCAGTTGATTATCATATTTGAAAGAAATAGTTGATTTGCCCTTCTTTTTCTCAAAAAAGGATGAGACAGAACCTCATTGTATTGGGAGAATGGTGGGTGGAAAGTTTGCATAATCTCCACAAGTTAATACATTTTAGGTTTGTAATCTATAATACTGGTGTCGGTGTTTTTGACCTTGTAGTTTAAAAACCTGTTTGGAAGTCACCTTTGTCAGGGTAGTGCCCCAGTAGTTCAATAGAATGAGCCTAAGTGCCTCTTGGTAGAATGAGCAGAACCTAATATGCGAGGTTTAGCCAAAGCAGTAGACATCCTTTATTCTGATGATGAAATGTGCTTCCTGTAAATTTTTTTTATGTCCTGCCAAAACAATTCCAGCGTAGTTGAACCAGTGACTTCAGTATATTTAATAAGGCATGCACTGAATATGGTGGGATGTGTAGCTTTGGAATATTGTAAGTGCACCATGAAGGACAAAGTTGAAGGCAGAGTACTTCCACTATTCAGACACTGAATACAGCTGTTAGAAGTGGAAATGTTATCAACTTCATGTTTTCTGCAATAGACTAACACGGCTACTCCTTTGGAACTTGTCTACATGGAAGGCACTGAGTGCAGCCATTTGAAGTGGAAATCCATCAACTCAAGCTCCCATTCTTTAAGTTTCCCATCTTCAAAGTGTCTGACGAAGTGGGATTTTCTCCCACGAAAGCTCATGCAATAAATAAATCTGTTAGTCTTTAAAAGTGCCACAGGACTGTTATTCAGACAAATGTGATTTCCAGCAGGTCTCCCTTAGGTGGGATAGTTAAAAATTAAACATGAGCTTGTAAATAAGTCCATTATTTCACATAATTACATAGTTCTGAATCCTATTAACTGGATTTTTCCTTAATTCAGTTCACTTTACAAGTATATATTCATGAGTGTGTTATCTTCAGATACCTATGTAGTATATCTGCTATTAAATCCTTCAAGCTGAGTTGTAACATATTGCTGTATTGTAATTCCACAAATAGACCAGAAGATTTACAAATCAGCTTTATAGCTGTCCCTGTGAACTTTTTTGTCTTCCCATTAAGTTTATCTTTACAAAGGACTGAGCTGTGCTCCTCCTAAAATTAAATGCTAAAAACTATAATGGGAATGGACTACTTAGCTTGATCTCAAAGGAAAGCTAAAGCAGTGGTTCTTAACCTTTACTGCAGCCTGCACCCCTGTGATTCTCAAATATGTTCTCGCATCCCTTATCAAAAATCATTGAAGTAGGTCACTACAACTAGCTGAAAAACTTGAAAATAATGTTTTTGTTTGTATATTACAGGAATCGTTGTTAAATGTATAATGTTAATAAATACATAGGTTTGATGAAACAAAGTAGTTGTACTTACGTGCCTGTGCTTAATTTGTGTATTTGATGATTTACCTTCTAAAAAAATCTGGCATGTCTCACACCCCCAGACAGGGCGTCTCACACCCCCAGGGGGTGCATGCACCCCAGGTTAAGAACCACTGAGCTGAAGGGAAAAAGAACTCGGGTGACATAAGCTTCCACTGAATCTCAATTGCAAAAAGCTAGCTGTAAATGTACATGCCAGTGATGTTACTGTAGCTTAGACTTTTTTAATGAGTAGTAGTAGACCTTGAGGATTTTTGCTGCCACAGTACTATGTTGGATCACAATGGCAAATTACCTATTGATGAACTAAATAAATATGAATAGGTTTTTTGTTTGCTTTAAAAGCAGCTAAATGTCAGGTAAGCTTAATTCATTAATTAAATCTGGAAATTTTCTGTATTTCTTCAATTTACATATACTTTTTCAAATGCCTTAGATTAATCTAAGAAGATTTCTTTTGATATGGACAAGGTGTTTTTGGAGTTGAAGTTGTTTGTTTGGAATTTTAAATGAAAATTTTAAGTACTGACTTAGAAATATAAGGAGAAAAATAGTGATGTACTTAGCTGAAATTTGGTGAAATTAGTTGGAAGGATAATTTTGGTATTTGTTTTCCCTTAGTGGGGAAAAGAGGCAGTCATGTCCAGTGGGATTATTGTGTCCCCCAAATACTTTGTCTTAACATTTTTGTGAAATTGTCAGTGGAAGGAGGAATTCTCCATTTTGTCACCAATAGTATTGTTTGATTTCCTTACTTCTGTAGTGAAAAATCTCTCCAAAACTATTGGTTGAGTTCAAGACCCACCCTTGAAGTGAACGGAAACAGAAGCTATCTCATTTACAAGGAGATTAACCTATCAGACAGGATTAACTATTTACTCTGAATTTCTGCAAAACAATACCGACCAATAGCCTCCATAATGCTCTTAACAAGGAGTATCAACATTACCCCTCCCTGTGGTGACCCAGACATACCTACTTCCTTCTCCTTTTCTCTCACTTTTCCCATGGCTTACATTTTGGTTAGCCACTTAACCAAATAAACATAAAATCAAGAGTAAGATCTGTAATTCAGTTGGTCTTTTGTTGTTAGCTCTTTTTGCTTTCATAGCTAGGTAAGTAATGTAATCATAGCACATTAACAGAATATTTTGAAGTGTCGCTCTTGTTTAAAAAAAAATCTTTGAGACAATAAATGGCAAGGAATGGAGTTTTAACTATATTACAGTAAATAAACATTAAATAGTTATTTGAGGAGTTTGGATTCCACATTGAACTTGCTCATTTCACATGTATAGATAAAGTTTTCTAACTCTTAATTCGTGCTAGGTTTTTTTGATATGCATAATCACCAGTAATAGAGTGAGTTGGAGTCTGCCTTGACTCCATACATCCCTTTCAATTGTCTTTGTGGAAAGACAACAGAGTCCTGTGGCACTTTTAAAGACTAACAGATTTATTTATCGCATGAGCTTTCATGGGAAAAAATCCATGATTCAGGCTCAAGAGGGGATAATTCTGACTGAATGTGTGGAGTAGAATCCAGCTTGACTTAAACTTTGTGTTCTGTTTGTACTCATATGTTTAGTTTAACATAGCCTTTGCATTTTGTGTTTGGACGCTTGTTTTTATGAACAATAGCTGTAATGTTAAACTTTTCAACTGTTCTTTTGGGCTGCACATCATAGTAAAACTACAGAGCAGGATGCAGTCAAAAGTTGCAGGTGCATGCAGGCATATAAATGTAGGACTTTTGACTATTGTTCCACCTCTCACAAGAATGAAGCTAGTAAAGCATAGGGATTGAAATAGCATGAGAGTCAAAAGAAAACTAGTCTAATTTTAGACATTACCACAGCCTTGTTAGGCAGAAACCCAAAGGAAACATAGTGTGTGAAAAATTTTTTCCGGTTTTGTAACCACACTTTAACTATGCACATTGAACTACCCACTAAAATCAGATAGGTTCACTTAAGTATAAGTAATTTAACTTTAGCCATTCATTTAAAATTACAATATAGTACTTAGCTTCCCGAATGTTGGGTTCAGACCCTTTTGATATTTGTAAAACAAACAAGGAGTCCTGTGGCACTTTTAAAGGCTATGTACACTCTACAAAATCCTTGCTCAGCAAGCTCCTTGTGCTTAACAAGTCACGTGTTTTTCCTTGCACAGGAACATGTACACACTGCACTCCTTCCAATGCAAAGGAGTGTCCACATTGTTCTTAGCTCTTTCGCAATACAGAGCAGTGCATGGTGGGCGCCTGTCCCACTATGCACTGCAGCAGCCAGGATTCTGGTCCCCGCTATAGTGCTCAAGCCGCCGGGGTTCCCGGCTCTCCAGCGGTGGCTTCTGTCAGGGAGCCGGCAACCCAGGTGGCAGCCCCTCTCAAGCCGCCAGGGTTGCCAGCTCCCCAGCAACCACCAGGTTTCCTGGTTCCCCAATGGCAGGGGAGTGCCTGTTGCCAGGGTTCCTGGGAACCTGGCAGCTGGAGCTCCCCTGCCACGGGGGAACCAGAAACCCTGGCAGCTTCTTGTTAATTTCACTGCTCTGTTAGAGGAGTGAAATTGATAAGTATGAAATTTTGGGCACTCTGGGACATTTCTGGAGGCGAATGCCAGGGTGTGTGCACATAGTTTAACGCGGAACATCTATTCCGTGGTGAGCTTACCATTCTTGTTTAGATGGTTTATATGTTGCACGGCAACAGGGCTTTTGCCGTGCAAGAAGCTCTCAGCTTTATTGCATGGTAAGGAGCCTTACTGTGCAATAACGCTGTAGTGTGTACAAGGCCAAAGACTAACAATTTTATTTACTGCATGAGCTTTTGTGGGAGAGATCCCACTTCATCAGATGGTTGAAGATGGAGAACTTACAGAATGCAGGGGAGTGGATTTATTTTTCCTCCAATTCTGTAAGTTCTCCAACTTCAAGCATCTGATGAAGTGGGATTTCTCCCACAAAAGCTTACACGATAAATCAGTGTTATTCTTTAAAAGTATCTCAAGATTCCTTGTTCGTTTTGCTGAACTAGACTAATATGGCTACCCCATCGGAATTTGATATTTGAGAATAATCAAATTCAGGACTCTCTTAAAATGCAGTCTACCCCAGCTTAGTCTTGCCTTAAATTTCCAGTGGGTGTGGAGGGGTTAGAGAAACCAGTGAATCTCATAAGATTCATAATGGTAGTACATGAACAGGTGTTGGGAATCAACATCATGTGGGAAGCAGCTGACAGTCATATTGGGGCCAAACAAACAGTCTGCAGAACTCGAACTTATATGCAAATTTGACTCAGTTGCCTTGGGGTTAAACAGGGACTATGGATTTTTCTCGCATTACATCAAGTGAATTGACCTCCCCCCTCCTCTATGTGCTGTTCCCCAGTGTTTTGAATCCTAACACCTACTTTGATTTGCTGTTACAGCCTGACCTGATGCTATGTCATACACTCCCCTGCATTTAATTTCCTCCCACTCTGTAACTTTCCTATCTTCAAAGCGTCTGACGAAGTGGGATTTTCTCCCACGAAAGCTCATGAGATTAATAAATCTGTTCGTCTTTAAAAGTGCCACAAGACTCTGTTGTCTTTCTACAATAGACTAACACGGCTACCCCTTTGGAAGGAGTCCTCTGGCATTTTTAAAGACAAATGTATTTATCAGAATCGCATGAGCTTTCGTGGGAGAAAATCCCACTTCATCAGATGCTTTGAAGATGGGGAATTTGCAGACTGGGAGGAAATTAAATGCAGGGAAATGTATGACACAGGATCAGGTCAGGCTGTAACAGTATATTGTAACAGTCATATTGGAGATAACACTTAAGTTGCCCTCCTTTTGGGTGCCATGGTGCTTTGCTCAATTTTAAATTACTCTGGCAAGAATTTCTTCACACTGGTATCAAACAGCTTGCGGTTTATATAGCTTAGAATAATGATTCTCACAACTTGGTGATTCAGGAGCCAAATTAACAATCAGTATTACCCAAAAGAGCCACAGTAGTGTGAGTTCATGGTTTCATTTACTTTCTGCTTACATAAAAACAAACAAGGAGTTTTAATAATAATAATAATAATAATTAATAATGGTAGTACATGAACAGGTGTTGGGAGTAAACATCATTTGGGAAGCAGCTGACAGTCATATTGGGGCCAAACAAACAAGGAGTCCTCTGGCATTTTTAAAGACTAACAATTATTTATCGCGTGACCTTTCATGGGAGAAAAATCCCACTTTGTCAGATGCTTGAAGATGAAGTATAAATGAATGGGAGGAACATAAATGCAGGGAAGTGGAAGTCATAGGATCAGGTCAGACTGTTTCAGCAAATCTGAGCAATTGTTTAGATTCATACAATGTGGAACAACATATTAGAAGGAGGGGAGGTAGAGCGAAGGCAAAATCACCTTTTGTAATAAGAAAGCCAACTTAAAAATTACATTACTCTGTTTACAATTATATTAGTCTCCCAAAAAAGCACCTGACCAAGTATTTTATCAGTTATGATTTGTTGCTAACATAGTAAAAGCATCTAAACTGGCTAACAATTAAACCAGCGTTTTAATATTGTGCTGCAGGGGACTGCAATAGACACATTCAAGTACCACTTAGAGCTTGCAAGCCGAGTTTGTCTAGTCACTGGTCTAGCACTAATCCAAGGTTGCACTTGTCCAAAGCAGTAGGCAACTAGAAGTCAATTATATAGGGCTGCTGTAAAATAACCTAGCTCTTCATGTCACTTTCTGGCCTGAGGCTGATAGGAAGGTATTTAGAACTTTCTGAGAATGATGCTCAAGCGAAGCTCAGCCCAGGATTCTGAACACGTCGGTGTGAGACAGTGTCTTGGAGGTTGCCTTTCTTTGTCTTTCATGCTATTAAATAGTGTTGGGCCCAAATGCTAGCAAATGTGCTAGATCAAGAAAGTAAGCACATATTTTTGTGACTAGCTCATTTTGTTGGATTCTTGGGCTTCAGGTATGCACAAGCAGCTGGGTGTGTGAGGTATTTTCTGGTTGTAGGGGGAAGATTTTGACCAAGTTTTGGGATGGGGAGGTTAGGGACATGCTGGAAATTCACTACCCAGGACACTAAGACCTGTTGTTGGATTTAAAAGCCGCTGCTGGAACAAAGAGATGGGCAGGCAAGGGCATTCTTTCTTCCATCCCCAAACTTTCTCAATGGCTAAACGTATAGCAGCTGGGGTGCTAAACAACAATGAACTGGACAAACTTAACAGTCTGCCACATTTTTAACTACATTTTTTATGTATGTGCTTCCCAGTACACCTGGGTTTGCATCTTAGAATTGTTCTAGTTAAGTAAAAATTTAACATGGTATGAACATAGGCTTTAGTAAGGCTAAGTCTTGAGGACATGTAATGGACAAATGCCTTAGACAATATTAAAGACGACATTTTTGGAATTCCGTAAGGAGAAAATGTTAGTTTCCATGCAAGTAGTAATACTTCGGTGTGACCCAAAGATCTGTTAAGGCAGGGGTCCTCAAACTACGGCCCGCGGGCCGGATACGGCCCGCCAAGGTTATTTATCTGGCCCCCGCCCCTGCTGCGGCCTGCCCCATGCGTCTGGGGCAGCGGGGTGGCCGCGGCCAGGGCAGGCTGCCGGTCTCCCACCCACCGGCCGCCTCGACTTCCCGGCCCAGAGCCGACCCCGCCCCGCTCTGCCGACAGCGTCGGCCTCCCGGCACGGGGCCAGGATCAGGCTCCATTGCCGGGGTCTGTTTGACCTGCCGGGGCCGCGTTCGGTCCCCTCCGGTGCTCCCTCCCAGCTGTGCAGGCTGCGGCCGGGCTGGGGAGATTCAAATCTCCCGCCCTGAGCATGCGCAGATACAGCGTGCTCAGGGCGGGAGCGGCCTGGCCGACAAGCAGCTCTGCCGGCCGTCCCTGTAGTTCCCAGCCTCCGGCCAGGTAAGGGGGCTGGAGGGAGGCCTGGAGAGGGGTGGGGGGGACAAGGAGACGGGCCGGGTTAGAGGGGTGGGGGTGGGGACAAGGAGACGGCCTGGGTTAGAGGGGTGGGGGTGGGGACAAGGAGGGACCCCCGCGCAGGCTGGCAGCCCCACCGCCCCCTGCAGACCCCCGGGGCTGCTTCCTTTCTCTTCTTTCTCTTCCTCTTCCTCTCCTTCCTTTCCTTTTTTTTCCCCTCTTCTTTGTCTTCCTCTCCCCTGCCTTCCTTCCTCTTCCCTTTCTTTCTTTCTTTCTTTCTTTCTTTCTTTCTTTCTTTCTTTCTTTGTCTTCCTCTTCCCTGCCTTTTTTTCTCTTCTTTCTCTTTCTCTTCCCTGCCTTCCTTTCTCTTCTTTCTTCCTTTCCTTCCTTTCCTTTTTTTCTTTTTCTCTTCTTTGTCTTCCTCTTCCTTTCCTTTTTTTTTCTTTTTCTCTTCTTTGTCTTCCTCTTCCTCTTCCTTTCCTTTTTTTCTTTTTCTCTTCTTTGTCTTCCTCTTCCTCTTCCTTTCCTTTTTTTCTTTTTCTCTCCCTTCTTTTTTAAAACTTTTTAAAAATTAATTTTAAATAAAAACCTTTCTTAAAATTAGATTTCAATTCCAAATTCATTCCAATTAAATTAATTAAACACAATTAATTAATTCTATTTACAATCACTTTATCTTCAATTAATGCCTATAATTTCTGTCTTGTGAGTTTTCCCCAAAAATTTATTCTGAAAAAGTTTTTCACACGGCTTGAAAATTTTGCACACAAGCCACCAAACCTAGAGGGAACATTGGCTACTAGTTGCGTACACAACAGCAGGCCAGCAGGCTAACATCGGTCAGTCCCACACTTTGGGCCTGTCCGGAGCCCACAGCACCAACAAAAAGTGTGTGGATGCATTACTGCCTGCCACCCAGTACCCAGAAACACAGGCCAGCAGCAGACGTGATAGCTACGCGTTCACGTTTTTTTCTAATTATAATACGGCCCCCCAACAGTCTGAGGGACCGTGAACTGGCCCCCTGTTTAAAAAGTTTGAGGACCCCTGTGTTAAGGCATTAATATTCACACAAATATGTCTCCTTGGAGACACCTGATTTGGTGGTGGTGGTGAGAATGATCAATGATTTGGCCTATGGTTATGTTCCTCTAGCTGTAAGTAGTCATGTTAAAAGAAGCAGATCCAGAGAGCTGAAACCAAAGATGGTGTAGGGGGTGGTTGAAAGCAGTAAACTCCCATGTAACTCTAAAATAATCAGCTCAAACTGTTAGCATGCAACTATGGTAAGCTGCCTAAAAAAAAGGGGACTAAATATTAAATGCTTCCCCAGGCACCATGTATGGTAGATTAATTTTAATGAATGCAGTTTTCATCACAAATTAATTTTAATCATGTTTGTCGTTGTTGTGCTCCTTAGCTACTTCCTAAAGTAAGGTTGGTTCTCATTGGTTGGTAACTGTTAGAACAGGTTGGTTTGCAACTAAATATAACCTTTAAACTAAACTTGGTTCTGCTTGCTACCCAGGAGGATACACTATCTATACATATTTAAATAATTATGTAGTTTAATGGACTTCTGTTCAGATTTTTACTTTTGTGCCAAGCTCGATTTGAATGGAAATTCAAATTCATTCAAGTGCTCCAAACCAGCATTTTCAAATAATTTCATTAGTTTAATAAAACTACTTTAAAGATAATATACCTCATACATAAGAGAAAAATGGATCAGTTTATCTTAATGTCGCATTTAAAAACTATAACAAAGTAAGTTTCGTCTGTAGTTAGTGAATTGAACTGATTGCTTCTTAGTGACCATATCCTTCAAGATTTTAAAACAAGTAGATCTCAACTAGTTTTTATTCATAAATTGGAAGAGGGAAAACAAGCTTTCCTGCTTTTTTAATATCTTAATTTTGAATGAACTACTAATGGAACTGAGCTAGTTGAATAAACTGAAATTAAGAAAATAGCTGTGGGTTATTGGAGAAGCAGCTACCATTGTCAAAAGCTGATTTAGCATTTGAGCAAGCTCTGGTGCCAGGTGCATAACCAGTAATTTCCATCAGATCAGTGTCTGACTCGGTTTAAAACTTGGCAGCAAATGTAGTAATGTTATATTTTGAAATAATTTTAATAGGTGTTAGTAAATTTAGACCTTAACATAGATTGTCATAACTTAAAATTTTATTTTCATTAAACCTGTGTTTAATAGAACTGACTTAAATAAAAATGATTTATTTTCTAGTTTCTTTATATCCACCCTTTATCGTGTTAAAAAAAAAATTTAATCTCACCGTTGAAATACATAGCTTATTTTTCTTTGTGCATAGAACATAAACAGTCATGAATATGAATTTGCTTCTTATCCCACAAAGTGTTCAGTTGTGGTTCTTTATACGTGCATTTTGTTACAAGTGTTAAGTACTCCTTTGACCTGAAAAAAACACGTACCTCTGGCTCACAAACATAGTGCACCTGCAACTTTTTAATGATCGTTTTGTCATTCATCACCTGCAGTTCTTGAACTGTAACTTCACTGGTTTCATGTGTTACTTGTAAGACGGAACTTAAGAATGATGTTTAAAGCAGGATTGGATTGTAACAACTTTGAGGGAGAGGCATTTGCACTTGAAGTTATCTGTCCAGTCCCATCTATTTACCCTTCTTTTCCCCCCCCCCCCTCCCCAAAGAGACAAGGTTGTAACACCTGGAGCTGAATAACTAAGATAAAACCTCTTCTTTTGGCATAGTATGCTACCAGTTAGTGGCATAATGTATTTGTATGTATTTCTCTCGTGTGTAGGGTTTTCGCTATTGACTCATTTTGAAAAACTTGTGATTCTTGAATAGAATGGAGCTAGCCTGAAACGGTACTCCTTGCTTTAAGGCAATACCCACATGTTCAGCTGAGGATGTGCAAATAACTGCAGCCCTAGCTGATATACAGTCACATTACAGATAAAAATGCCTGCTAGCTCAAATACTTAGTATTTAGAGGGCATATTTGCCTTGGCAATTGCTATTTAACATGTTACTTAGCTGATGCTTTCTCTGTTCAAATTCATGAGATCTAGCTATACTTTCTGACAAATATTTCCTTTCCATTTTTTAAAAAAAATGGAGCACCGATGATTTCCTTGTAATAGAACACTACAACCATTTGCTTCCTTTGAATTACAGTGGAATGCAGTTAAAGAATTAGTAAATAGGTTTATTGTACTAATTTGGCAGTGTGTACAAAGTGCATATGCAGGCTGTCCTGTATTAGAATCCCTCTCCAGCATCTCCTGTTTCAAAAGGTTTTCAGTATATGAATTTACATGTAGGCACGTGGGTATTTTAAAACTGTACAAACAGGAGACAGGTGAATATGTTAAATGAATACAACTAACTTTGTTCACTTTATCTCGTGTTAATATGGGTTCATTTCAGATTGGGTCAGATGCCAATGAAATGATCCAGCTGGCTCATTACACAGGATACCCTGAAATAGTTTCATAAGGTAACATTTCTACAGCTGTAGTGGAAATACTGTTGAATGTTGAAAAACAACAATTATGAAGTAACTTTACTTCAGACTTCCAGTGTAGCTCCAGAAAGAGATCCTCGAGCTGTTCTGTTATTTATGGAAGACCTTTTGTAATGGGAGACTTTGGAGAGGAATTGTAACCCAGGACAGTTGCCACGTGCATTTATTGTATTTCATTTTACATGCAGTTTCAAAAACCGTAAAATTGAAGATTATCAAGGATATTTTTCACTACTTCATCTCATTCATAGTTAATTTATGTCCAGCGCATACTGAATATACTGTGGGTGGGCTATAATGGATACTGTGTAGGAAGAATATCCTTTCACACTCAAAGTGAACTCTCAGTACAAAAAATGATTCTGCAGAATAGGAGAAATGGAAAAACAGACTCTCATTCTGAACTTTTAAAGATCATCTCCACCTTAGAATGTCTTTCTGTGGATCAAAAGTTGAGAGTACGCATACACAACACATAATTATGGGACTCTATTTACATAATATTAGGTTTGGCAGATTTTGATTTACTTTTTAAAATTTTGACATAATACCAATATTTGTTTTTAAGCATTTTTCGATCACTTTAATTTTTCACAGCTGTAGGAAATCATCGGAGGAGGGGAATCAGACAATGAATGACAGCATGTTGATTGAAAAAGTTTAAAGCTTTGTAACTGTTACACTGTCAGTGTACGAAGTAAATATTCTTAGAATATAAATTCTCAAACAATGTTTTTGTCCATCTGTTAGATGATTGAGAGAAATATTTTTTCATGGTTAGTGTGATGAAATAGTTACTGACATTTATTAATGAAAATCAAATCCTTCCACACCTATATGTAATACCCAGTATGTAATTAGCTGAGCTATTTATGAAGCATTTTTGTAGTATAAATACATTTACTGCCTCCTGAGCTTTCAATTCCTCTTTCTGGTGGTGGACAATTTTGGTTGTCTTGACATGCTCTAATTTATGCATTGTACAAGGCTTTTGCAGGACAAGCAAATACATATAAAATATTCCGTACCTGTCATGCACTGCATATTTTTTCATTGTACTTATTTGAATTTGCTTGAAGCTGATTAAAAAATTAAGAGTAGGCTTCCGGGTTTGTGATTTCAATATGTAAACAATACTGATAACTTTCACAGGTGTAAGATCGAAAGCTGCTCTCACCAACAGAAGTTGGTTGAATAAAAGATATAACCTCACCCACCTTGTTTCTGTAACTTTCATGGGCTTGTTTTAAGAGGGGAGAATGGAGTATATAAAATGTGGCAGTTAGATTTGAGGCTAAACTCAGTAACAACTTAAAGTTTGCCATAAGTTGCCCATTTTACTTAAGTATTCTATGAGTGGGAAAACATGCTGGTTAGTGTTCCAGGTAAGGTGTGAGGAGGGAATTCGAGTACTCTCTGCTACCAAAGAGACTCATTCCCTTTCCATACTGTATATTACTGAATTAACATCGTGTTGATACCTTTTTTGCTTTGGGAATTTCCACAGAAATGAGTTATGCCTTGTTATTCCAGCTGTGCTCTGACTAAGAATCTTAAGGGCACTCTGGAAAAGTTTGAGGTTAGTTATGGGATCAAGCCAATGAGCATTTAAATAACTCTGAATACCAGTAGTTAAAAATTACATTTTCTTTACTACCGTTTGTATTTATTTGTATGCACTGTTACAGTTACCTTCCTTTCTCAATTGTAGGCTGTCAGAGCTGAATAGTTGGATACAGAATAAAAATGGTCAGCGCTTTAAGCCTCACTTCTTGAAAACAAAAAAACCTATAGACATTGACCTTCAGGACTATGATAAAACAGTTCATATGTTCCTACACAGTATCAACATGGTGTTTGTTGCTTAAACTTCCACTAACGTTTTGTGGAACCTGGGTCTTACACCTGCCTCCTAACAGCTCAAATATATCCCTTCTATTCAAGTAAACTACTGTGGCCATTAATTTTATTTTCAGGTTGTCCATGAAGGTGAATAATCTTTTGCAATCAAAGATCTTCTCACTGTATCCAATTAAATCTGAAACTTCATCTGCCTACAAGCCTAGGTGCATGTACATTCTGACACACTTCCATTACATGACCTACAGAAAAGTTTCCTCAATGTTGAGAAAATAGAGTTGAAAGAAGAATATAGACATATTACACAAACTCCATTAAAATATTATGCTTGCAAAGTCAGGCACTCCGAAATTGGAAAATGCCAGCCTTAAGATTGCCTGTGTAACCGTAACTCATTCTCTTTGTGAATATGCATTATTAGGCTCTCTTTAATTACACAAAAACAGAGTCCTGTGGCACTTTCAAAGACTAACAGTGCTACAGGCCTCTGTTTGTTTTTCCGCAATAAACTAACACGGCTACCCCTTTGGAATTTGATTACACACTGTCTCCCACAACATTCCTGTCTCTTTCCAGGAATAGGAGGGGTTTTCTCACTTGAAGAACAGATTTTGTTTTCTCGTTATTCAGTGTGCAGCCTTATGCCTTATTCACTACACACTATTCAAATATTTCTCTGAATACAGAATTATTCCTTTTTAAGGGGTTTTCTGTGATGCTCATCATTAGAGTCTCAGTTCTTAAATTAATATTCATCTTCCTAACATCCATGTGGAGGTGGTGATATTCACATTTAGCAGATGAGGAGCTGACACTTTAAGATACAAAATATCCACTGTTTTGGGTGCCCAATTTGAGGTACCTTGTCCCCGATTTTTCCAAGTACTTAGCGTTGTATAGCACTTCATATGTTCAAACACAGCTCATTTATTGTTGCTGAGTCGTCAGTATTCAGCATGATTGTAAATCAAGCCCTAGGTTCCCCAGACAAGCACTAGAAAATTAGAAATGCGCAGCTACTGACCATCTGCAAAAAAAAAAAGTTGACTTAACTCTGTCAGAAGTACATCTGGGTTTCCAGTTGCTGGATGCAGGAGTGTCAGCCATGCTAATATGTCCATATTGCACTATTCAGACCTTATGCTTTGCTCTGCAGCTTGACCTGTGTCTTCCCTGCAAAATGACAGGGCTTGAACCTGAGTCACACTGGCACTCTGGTGCTGATCCACCCCCTTTGTAGATTTCTAGATCCTGGGTCCTGCATGCCTGCTGACCTAAGACTGATTTGTTTATGGACAGATGGGACACTGGGGTTGGAGTGTGTTGTAGACATGCCTTTAGCCAACAGCTTCCTTCCATACATAGCTATAATTGACCCCATGGACAGGCCCACTCTCCTCACAGAACAGGGTGTTATGCAAAAAGGGTGTAATTAGAGATGTCCTCATAATGCATAGCTACAAAAGATCTGAATTATGGTTGCACAGGGTAACCTTAATTCTGCCATTTCCTACCTTCTGCTTTCTTGACTCTGTGGCCTTAATGTTCTTTTAATGTAGCTTTTTGTGTGTCTAACTTCCCAGCTTTTAAATAAGCAAACAGGAAAAAAATTAGTAATTCCATCATATGAAATATTAACATCCGTGTGGCTTTTCAGCATGATAGAAACCTTTTAGATGCATTGCTCGGGCCTCTGCTACTTGAGCTAAGACTAACTGATTGCAGGAGCAGGTTGCCAAGCCCTGTGGACCAGCACCAGAGGAAGAGGAGAGACAAATTTTGCCACTGGCTTACAGATATTTGCTGATAGAAGAAGAATGACTACACTCAGGATCTTGGGTTCCATTCCAGACTCTCATGGGCAGTGGCTTTCATGGGTACAAACTCTTTAGCTCATTCACCCAAGCTTGACTCTTTTTGTCTTGTCCCTTCCAAACTAGGTACCAGGACCTGTCATAGTGCCTTGTACCGGGTCCGGTTTTGGGGCTTCCTGCATTAGTTATATTGTTTCTTCCTCCATGGTACCCGGCTGCCAGTAGAATAGTCAGGGAGAGCATAGGAGAAACGGGCTCACTATTCTTAGTTCAGATGCCCGGCCCCATCCTGGCCTGGAGCTTGTGGAAAAAGCAATTACAAGAAAAAGTCTTTCTGAGCCTGGCAGTCCAAGTCAGAAACATACTAAGCAGGGGCGGATTACTGCACAGGCCTATGGGGCCCATGGTGCCGAGGGCCCCCTCACATGGTGGGGGCCCTCTGCCCTGCTGGTGCTGATGGGGGCGTGAGGCCACCTGGGTTGGACGGTGTGTCTATGCTCCCGCCCCTCCCCCAGGGCCAGCTGCTCTAATCCCATTCTCTTCGCTCCAGTTGATCTGCCCCAAGTGTGGGCTGTGGCTGCATAGCATGCTGTTTATGGCCTTCGGCATAGCCTTCTAGGGCCTATGGCCCTGGAGGGCCGCACTGGAAGCTGCACCGCACACCAGTGGACCCTGCTGCCCCCAGAAAGACTGGCTGGAGCAGGAAGCCGGGGCATCTGGAGAGTGGCCATCGATGGGGGCCTGGGATCCAGGTCTCTGAGTCCTCTTAATCCACCTCTGATGCTCAGTTGTTTTGTGGGGGTGGTACATGGACAATCCAGACACACTGGAGCTGTGGGTCAGGAGCATGCTCAGTATGGATGTCCTTTCAGAGACTTTTAGCTAAGCTCTAGCAACTATCTGTGTGGATCATGTGTAAACTTTAGAATTTCTCAAAGGCTTATACCGTGGCTGAATGTGCATGGTAGGGTTTTTCATGAAAATGACAAACAGCACATCCCTGACTGACAGACATCCCTCACCAAATTTAAGTCCCAGCTCTAAAAGTGTGAGGATGCTAGATGTGTACAAAGAAGTCTCCCTCTTAGCATGGACAAAAAAAGCACTTGTCCCCTTGCCTGGTTCGGGGAAAGGCTGAATGGTTCTGCCTGAAATTTTCCAAAAATCTCTGACTGAGGCAGATTCCTGGCAAGAATAAATTCAGGCTGAGCACAGTTAGTTTTGGAAAACGATAGATAATTGAAAATATGATCTTATAGAGGGGTGTGGGGCAACTTTTAATAGGTGGTGCTGCGAGCTTCTCCTATCATATTACTGTCAACATAAAAAATGTTTGTACACCTGTAGAGAAGTTTGTTAAACTAAACATTTGGCATGGTTTTCATATTCCCTTATTTACTTAATTCACATAGCAGATGTAGATATTCAAATGAGTGTTTTGTATCACAACCACCATTCTTTCTGTACGTGATCCAAAATGACAGGTTATTCAACTCATTAATGATGAATTGATTCAATCACAAATATGATTAGAACTTCTGAATAAAATCAAGAGGGTTGTAATCTAAAATGCTGCTATAAACAAAAGTTGAACTGGCCATATAAATGTGTATTTTCAAGTTACCATATAAAATTGGTTTAATTACACACACACACACACACACACACACACACACACACACACACACACA
>ML685877.1:949372-965454 GCA_007922175.1 Pelusios castaneus
ACACACACACACACACACACACACACACACACACACACACACACACATTATGTAAATGTGAATATATTTTTAGAAACTACAATAGTTTCATATTGCTGGCAGTAACAATCAATGAATAAAGGAACTGGTGTACTGTACTATACATAGCTGATTTGAGAGTCTCAATGTTCATTACCTGGACTCATTCTCTGCAGACCTTGCTACTGATTCTGTGACTGCCAAATTGTGCATCCATATATAGGTGCACAAAAAAGCTGAAGTTATCTCAGCCACCAGAACCTGGCACAACTTTTCAGTGCAAGTCTCCTGCAAATATGTGAAACTAGGCATGATAACAGCTGTACCTACGAACAGCATTCCATTCTCAATTTTAGAAGAACTAAGTTGAATTAGTGTCTTCCTTCCTAACTTTATTGGGGCAGTCATGCTGTTAAACTAAAACCTATCACTAATGCGAGCTAAAAGAAAATCTATTACACTGTATTCAAATGTTGTTCTTCTTCGAGCGATGTCCCTGTGTGTGCTCCACACCAGGTGTCATCGCGTCCCGCGGTGAAGACCGGAGGCTTTAAAGCAGTAGTGCTGCAGGGGGCTGCACGCGCCGGTCGCGGCTCGCGACCATTCCCGCCAGTCGTGGCGCGCGCAGCCCCCTCCGTCCCTCAGTTCCTTTTCAACCGCCCTCGGGTGAAGACGGAGCTGACTCACTCTCCAGTCAACCTAGAAGAAAAACATACAAAACGAAGAAATATTTAGTCACAATCCTTTCATCTATAGTTCTTAAGGACATTTAAAAAAAAAAAAAAAAAAAAAAAAGCCGCTTGTCCGTTTCGGCCGGTAACGGCCGAACGGTACTTCTGACAGCTTCCACCTTTTATGATGCCCTCTTCATCGGGCTTTAAAAGGTGTTCCGATTGCAAGGACTCTATTCCCGCATCTGACGGACACGACAAGTGTGTCCGCTGTCTGGGAGACTCGCACGTTCCCCAAAAGTGTTTTCACTGCGGGAACCTAAGTGCTAGAGCCAGAAAGGAGAGAGATCTCAGGCTAAGGATTTTCCTCATGGAGAAATCCTTAGCCCCTGGCTCATCGGCTAATGGGGACAGGCAACTCACTGATACACCGGCAAGCCGGCGTTCAAGCGCCCCGTCACCGGCGCATACCAGCCATTCGAGAAGGGATCGCTCCCCTTCAAGGAACAGAACAAAAAAGTCAGCCCAGAAGGCATCTGGTTCCTTGGGCTCAAAGGCGGTCGCAAAACATGGGAGTGACAAATCCTCCCATGGGAAACAGGGAATCAGAGGCACAGGCTCCTCTTCCCCCGCACTGGCGACCCTGAACACTGCGGCTCCCAGCATTCAGGCTGACCGCGCTAACCCGGCGCCGGCTACGGCCCCGGCTGAAGCCCCGGCACCGCAGGCGCCGCAGGTGCCGCAGCTAGACCCGGCACCGAGCTCCCCGCACCGCATGGAGGGGGTTCAGAACTCCACTGCTCCGGCACCGAGCGTGCCTACAGAACCGGCTCCACGTAAGAGAGCCAGGAAAGAGAGACACATTTCCCCTGCTTCCCCCTTTGCAGAACGCTCCAGGAGGCGCTGTTCTCAGCCTCACACAGACCGGGGACACTCATGCTGCTCATACAGAGGCAGATCCCCGGCCAGATCTCTGTACTCGCACACAGAATCAAGACGACATCACTCCCCATGCTGTCGCCACAGCACACCACATTATCGTTCGTCTGATAGGTGGGATCACCAGTCAAGCTGTCACAGCATGCGTTCAAGTACACATTATCACAGTCATCATCACTCTCGCTCTCCACTCCGGTCACCTAGCCGCTCTCTCTCTACCCTTTCTGAGCACTCGTCAAGATCTCCTCTATCAGTGCATACTGCTGTGAACACTTCCCAGCTACATCAACAAACCACGGAAAACAAGGATGCAGTAATTCCATCATCATCCTCATCCTCCGATGATACAAAATTGTTCAATGAATTATTTAAGAGAGTGGCCCAGGAACTGGAAATCCAGCTAGAAGAAGTTGCAGAGCCAAGGCATAAACTCCTTAAGATTCTACATTCTTCAACATCCTCTAAAATAGCTATGCCTATGAATCCAGCACTTATGGATCCGGCCAACGTCATCTGGCAAAGTCCAGCTACCATACCACCCACAAACAAAAGAAATGACAGAAAGTGGTACATTCCCTCGAAGGGCATGGAGTTCCTATTTACACACCCTCCAGCGAACTCCCTAGTAATGGATGCAGCAAACCAAAGAGGAAAGCAACAAAATTTTAAGGCAACTCCCCACGATAAAGATTCCAAACGCTTAGACTCACTGGGTCGAAAAATCTATACATCAGCCACGTTACTCCTGAGAATTGCCAACTATACTGCTCTCCTTTCAAACTACAATCATTTAATATTCGAAAGACTATCCCAGCTCACAGAAATCCTTGCTGACAACGGGAGAGAGCAACATAAGAGCCTGATAGCGGAAGGACAACTAATCTCAAGAACATCCCTTCAAGCTTCCTTAGATATAGCAGATACAGCAGCTAGAGCACTGGCCACAGGCATTGTCATGCGAAGGGCATCATGGCTTCAGACAGCAGGTCTACCTAGAGACCTTCAGACAAAAATAGAAGATCTGCCTTTCGATAAAATTAATCTTTTCGCCGAAAGGACGGACACACTAATGCATGCCATGAAGGATTCGAGAGCCACCTTGCGAACCCTGGGCATTCACACCCCCATGTTCAAAAGGAGGCAAACGAGATACCAACCCTTCAATCGCAGGTATCAGCCTTACTACTCTCAGAACCAACAAAGACACGATCCCCCATCTAGGGGTAGACAGAGAGGCTTCAGACGTAGACAGACCTCCAACCAGTCCACCAGTTCTCAACCGCAACCTCAAAAACCTCAATTTTGAGGTGTTGGTCGGGGGTTTGAGACTTCCTCCTTGTGCAGAGACATTACACCAAGTAACCTTAAACTTCGAATTCTGTCTCAGGCAATTCCATCTGGCCTGGTCTTCCATCACAGCAGACAAGTGGGTCTTGGAGATCGTCAACAAAGGTTATTCCATCCCATTAACTTCCCGCCCTCCTCCTCATTACCCTTCCCCGTCCCTTTTCAGGGACACCAGTCACGTACAACTCCTTCAACAGGAAATCAAACAGCTCCGCGACATAGGAGCAATAGAACCTGTTCCCACTCAACACATGGGAAAGGGGTTTTACTCTCGCTATTTCATAGTGCAGAAAAAATCAGGCGGATGGAGACCTATTCTCGACCTCAGACCCTTGAACAAGCACGTCAAGAAGCAAAGGTTCAAGATGGTTACTCTAAACAAAATAATTCCGATGCTCAACCAAGGAGAATGGTTCTCTTCCCTCGACCTCAAAGACGCATACTTCCACGTCACCGTTCACCCTGCTCACAGAAAATTCCTTCGCTTTGCAGTGAACAATCAACACTACCAATACAAGGTAATGCCCTTCGGCCTATCCACAGCCCCAAGAACTTTCTCCAAGCTCCTTGCAGCGCCTATAGCCTTTCTCAGGATGCAAGGAGTAAAGATTTTCCCTTATCTAGACGATTGTCTGATTTCAGCACATTCCAAAGATGCCGCCACCAAGGCCACCCATCTAACCATATCACTTTTCAACAAGCTGGGACTCAGAGTAAATATGGACAAATCTATCATAGAACCAGTGAAGAAAATTCTCTTCATAGGAGCTCTATTGAACTCCGAGACAGCAATGGCATCTCTTCCCAGAAACAGATTCGATACAATCCGAGAGCTGATCAATCTCGTAAGAGCTGCACCAGTTGTCACCACTCGTACTGTGTTGCAGCTTCTGGGTCACATGGCGGCCTCCACAAGCGTAGTTCCCAATGCCAGACTGCATATGCGAGCGTTACAACACTGGTTAGCAACAGTGTACAGACCAAAATACCACAACTTGAACAAGAGAATAACAATTCCAAAACAAATAAAGGACTCCCTGGATTGGTGGTCCACATCAGGAAATGTCATGGTAGGCATACCATTTCTACAGTTGCAACCCACAGTCCTGCTCACTACGGATGCCTCCACACTAGGCTGGGGAGCTCATCTAGACCAACTAACTACCCAAGGCCTGTGGACAAGGGAGGAAGCCACCCTACATATAAACGTGCTAGAACTAAGGGCAGTCCGCTACGCCTGCGAATGCTTCCTTCCACTAATTCGCAGCAAAGTCATAAAGGTCATGACGGACAACATGGCTTGCATGTTTTACATCAACCGACAAGGGGGAGCAAGGTCACCAGCCCTTTGTGCAGAGGCAGTAAGACTCTGGAACTGGTGCATACATCATTCAATTACCATCACAGCATCCTACCTACCGGGAAAACAAAATGTAACTGCGGACATTCTAAGCAGGAGTTTTCCACCCAACCACGAATGGGAGATCGACAATGGCCATCTAACACGCATATTCGAACGCTGGGGAAATCCAACAATCGATCTCTTTGCAACCTATATCAACCGGAAATGCCACCGGTTTTGTTCCAGGGCGGGCTTGGGGCCCAAATCTATGGGGGATGCCTTTCTAGTAACATGGCCCCAGACCCTCCTATACGCCTTTCCCCCAATTCCTCTAATACCCAGAGTCCTCCAAAAGATCAGGAGAGACAGGGTTCGAGTAATACTGGTTGCGCCAGCCTGGCCAAGACAACCATGGTTTGCAGAACTACTTGCTCTATCGCGACGCAAACCAATAACTCTACAACCATTCCCGAGTTTACTGACACAGAGTTCCGGGCGGACTCTCCACCCAGAAATCGAGAAACTACACCTCACAGCATGGTTCCTCGATGGTTCCGACACGACGAGCTGCAGTGTTCAGAGGCCGTTCGTCACATCCTTCTTAACAGTAGAAAATTGAGCACTAGGAAAACTTACCTGTTAAAATGGAAAAGGTTCCAAAGCTGGTGCGACTATAGGGACATCTCGCCAACATCATCCTCGATCCCTCACATCCTCGATTACATCCTGGAACTGAAACAGTCAGGGCTCTCCTTTAACTCCCTGAAGGTCCATTTGGCATCAATCTCAGTTTTTCATGACCAACTTAATGGCTCATCAATCTTTACTAACCCCATAGTGAAACGTTTTTTAATGGGCATTCAAAGAGTCTTCCCTACTGTACAAACCCCACCACAACCCTGGGACTTAAATCTAGTCCTTAATACGATAACGAAATCCCCATTCGAACCCCTGGCGACCTGCTCCCAATACTACATGTCCATGAAAGTAGCCTTTCTGGTCGCTATTACATCTGCACGAAGAGTCGGAGAAATTAACGCCCTCACAACAGATCCTCCGTATACTGTGTTCCAAAAGGACAAAGTTACATTACGTCCTCATCCCAAGTTCCTGCCCAAGGTTGTGTCCCACTTCCATATTAACGAACCCATATATCTACCTACCTTCTTTCCGAAGCCTCACAAGAATCCACGGGAAGCCGTCCTCCATACGTTGGATGTCCGACGAGCGTTGTCCTTCTACCTGGATAGAACAAAATCATTTAGAAAATCGAACAGACTATTTGTCTCCATCGCAGAGAGATGCAGAGGCCTACCAATATCCACCCAAAGATTATCAAAATGGATAAAGGAATGCATTATAACTTGCTACCAACAAAATAAAATACAACCCCCAGTCAAAGTCAAGGCACATTCCACACGAGCGATGGCGGCCACCACAGCATTCCTAAATAACGTGCCTCTTGCAGACATATGTAAGGCTGCCACTTGGACCTCTCTGCATACTTTCACAACGCATTATGCAATTAACAAAACTTCTTACAATGATGCCAGAGTGGGATCGGCGGTGCTTGCCACTATACACCGAAGTCCCTCCTCCATGACTGATAACGGCTAATAAGTCACCTGGTGTGGAGCACACACAGGGACATCGCTCGAAGAAGAAGAAGGGGTTGCTTACCTGTAACTTCTGTTCTTCGAGATGCGTGTCCCTGTGGGTGCTCCACTACCCTCCCTCCTTCCCCTCTACTTCGGAGTACTTACCTCGTTGCTCCGCGGTGGAAAAGGAACTGAGGGACGGAGGGGGCTGCGCGCGCCACGACTGGCGGGAATGGTCGCGAGCCGCGACCGGCGCGTGCAGCCCCCTGCAGCACTACTGCTTTAAAGCCTCCGGTCTTCACCGCGGGACGCGATGACACCTGGTGTGGAGCACCCACAGGGACACGCATCTCGAAGAACAGAAGTTACAGGTAAGCAACCCCTTCTTTTCCCCCTGTATGCTTGAGTCATTTTCTCTTTGTGGAAGTAAATGAGGCTTTCTACTTGGAAATATAAAACTCTTTTTGGTAAGGAGAGTTGCTAGCTTATGATGCATGGTTTGACTGGTCAGACAGAATGCCTCCCCAAAAATAACTTCAGAATGGAGGAACTTGTAAGAAATCAACACTATTCTCCTTCATACAGTTTCTTTCACATAGTTTGTGTAATCACTTTGAAAATACAGTAGTAATATTTAATCTGTGTTTAAAATGGGCAGTGTCAAAGGTAGAACACTTGCTTTGTAAATGAAAATGAAGCACTGTGCATGTATGGTGCATTGTTTTAATAACTTAATTATATAAAGCAAAAATTTTCAAATTTAGTAAAGCAAGCAATCCTCCATTGGGAGCAGGTAAATGCCAGATTTGAAGCTTCAGGTGAACTGAATTTTCAGACCATGAACAATGACTGTTATTTTAAATTAAAAAATGACTCAATGGATCTTGTCAAACTTCCAGAAGGATTCTGGGCTGAGAATCAGTGTGATGAATTTTGGCTTAAAAAGAGAATTTCAGATTAAATTCTCACTGTGTAATGGGATTTAGAATGGAAAAGCCATCAACTCAAGCAATGTGTTACCATGTTGCTATAGAATGTAAATGGTCAGCTGCAGATGTTCACATAAATGGGATCTTTAATTCTCTTTGTATTTGCTGGTGAGGTGCTTCAGTCTGATCTTTATTGTGTTGTTAAATTTAATTAGGTCTCTTATCTTTCTAAGAAGCTTTAGGATGAACTGGCCTTCTAAAAACTGGGTAAAATATATAAGAAATGAAACTCCTAAATCCTTTTTATGCTCCTGTTCTAGTTTGTGGCTATGTACACACGACAAACTTGTCCCGCAATAAGCTATTGCGGGACAAGGAAAGAGCTATAAATATAGCGCTTTGGTGTGTACACACGTTCTGGTTATATTGCAAAGGAGCATTCACCCGTGTGAACGCTCCTTGTGATACAAGAGCAGTGCATAATGGGCACCTGTCCCACCATGCACTGCCCATAGCCAGCCCCATAGCTCAGCCCTGGGGCTTTGGGTGCCGGTGGAAGCCCCTGCCGCCAGCTGAAGCCTGGGGCTGAGCTAGGGGGCGGCAGGGCTTCGGGTGGCGGCGAGAGCTGCGGCGCTTGCCCCTGCCATCACCCGAACCCCCGTGGCTGAGCTAGGGGGCTGGCTCGAATTCTGCCACCACCCGAAGCCCCGGGGCTGAGCTAGGGTGAACCGGTGAGGGTTCGAGCCAGCCCCCTAGCTCAGCCCCGGGGCTTCGGGTGGCGACAGGGGCTTCCGCTGCCACCCAAACCCCTGGGGCTGAGCTAGAGGGCTTCGGGTGGCGGCTGCAGCTCCCATAACAGTCAATTTCACTGCTCTGCTAGAGCAGTGAAATTGACATATATGTCAATTTCACTGCTCAGCCATAGCAGTGAAATTGTCATATTTGACAGCTCCAATGTCCCAGAGCGCCCTCGATTGGCACTCTGGGACATTTCTGGAGGCTGTCTAACACGCGCAATAAAGTGATCGTGTGTACATAGGTGGCAGAGGTAGTGGGGAGGAGTTTTTCTTCAGACTAATCATGCTAGTGAACACTTGCAGAATGAATATTAATGTAGTTTAATGTTGTCTTCCACCTCCTTAGTCTCTGGTGTTTGACATGCATTACTCACTACTTTAGAAAAAGCTGTTCTGTGGACTTTTTCTAGTATAATAACCAATAAGTGAGGTGTATCAAAATAGTAAGCTTGTGGGGGCCAGGAGGAGTTAAGTCTGGATGAACTTCAGTAAAAACTATGGTGTTCCTCCTTAGTCTTCCACTAGCTGACAGGATCACAAGTAATCATTTAAAAAAAAAAAAGTTCCGGGCCATTATATTTTTCTCCTTCAAATATTAGTTAAATCATTGCTATGGTAATCAATTAATTTTAAATTTAATGTAGATAACATGGAATCTTGAATAGATATTTTTAAAAAACTGTAGCTGATTTATATTTTCAGTTTGAACGTTTTCATTAAAACCCCAACATAAAACTAGTATCTTGATAAAAAGAAAATCAGTCTGAAATGCAGATTGTGTATATATGAGTGCTGAAACATGGGTAGCTAAAAAGGGGGGGGGATTCCACCAATAAAAATCAATGGCATGGTGTCCAAGCTGGTTATCCTATCTTGAGTGCAGTTTTTGCTGCATGTGAAAACTTGATCTGTACAGCATTTGCACAGCTTTCTGGTGCCTCTCCTACAGATCAAAACACAGCTTCCTGAAGTGTCTTTTGTGGAGCCTTCGTAAGATCTCCAGGAGCAGAGGGATGTCGTGGGGCAAGAAGTCACTTTTGCCTAAATTCAAAGGGGAGGCTTCCTTAAGCATCCAGGTACTAGGCTGTTCCCCAGTTGTCTTCTCAAATTGGGGGCCTGAGGAGAAGATGCAACTCTTGCTCAACAAGAATTCTGTTGGTGATCGGGAAGTACTTGTGAGGTAGTGGAAGCTGTAAAAGTAGTTACTGTGGGGAGTGGCTATACTGCTGCAGAGGTGGTTCTCCATTTCCCCCTCCTTGGCACAGTGCCCTGGAATGATCAGTGATCTCGGTATAACTTGCATCTCCTTCTTCATCTTGCTCTCTTGTGGTGAGCTGGCTGTGACATTGCAGGAGCTGGTCATCAGGATGTGGAAGTTACTAAGGAACTGCCAGGCTCCGATGTGGAATCAAGCTATCTTGCATGTTGACTAGTCACTTGGGTAATGTCTTCAATTTAGGAAGTCCGTGGAAGTTGCTGCTCTGGTGACAGTTCACATGGCCCTGCACAAGGGCTGTTGGAGTGTGATAGAGATGGTCAGTGAGCCAGACATTACTGAGGACGAGACAGCTAACTGTTTTAAATGGTGGGAACGATGGATGGAACTCAGATGTGTGTTTGTGACAAACCTGGGAGTACACTACTAGAGTGGTACCAGTCACCAAGGGGTGATGCAAATCTGCTTTTTGGTCATCACAAGTTTTTGGTCATGTATATTTGGTTAGAATTTCTGAAAATAATGAGCAATCAAAGGGAACTTCTGACTCTGCACAATATTTCAATAAACTGTCATCCCCAAGATGACTGCTGGCTTAACAATCCCCTAATTATGTAAATCCAAATACATGAGTTCATCTGTGTACTCAGGTGAGGGAATGTGCTGTTGGGTGTGAAAGCAAGTGAGAAAGCTTACATTGCAAATGAATTAGCTTGGTAATGGGCAGTCAGTAGCCAATGTTAAATTTTGCATAGTGTGTGTATGCCAGGAGAAAATGGTCTTCAAACAATTGAGCAAGCAGGCAGTGAGATTTTAAGCAAATTGCACACAGCATAGTCGAGATGTTGCACCTGAGGCTAATTCCTTGCATTTGGTGACATCTTCCCTGCTTCCCTAGAAAAAGCAGTAGATAATGAAGGCCCCTCTTTTCTAGTAGTAAAGAGCTAGAGCTACAGAAGCACTGGACCTTGTTTGTGGCTACCCCATCTAACTGAACATTAAGGGTGATGTCCATTAGATCGATTACTGGGTTCAATATTATTTATACAAATAAGTAGCTTCTGGCAAAGTTGTCCATTCTTTAGTAAAGACCTGACAGGCCTCCTAATGAGTGACTACTACAGTTACTGCTGGTGGTACTGTTTGTGCTGTTGACGCTACTGTATCAGAACTTTCTGGCCAAAATGGTACGTGCTGGTGGAGAATGTTAGTCGAGGACTATCGCAACGGCACTAACTTTGCTTACAGCAAGATTTAGATGATTGCTTTTGGAACCACTTTTTGCATGAGTTCACAGTGTGTTAGCATCGTTGGGACCAAAGACCTTGGCATGTCAAGAATGTCTATTTTTGCTAAGGCTACACAAAACAAGGTAGCAGTCTTGGGGACTGGGGTATGAGGCTGAATTCTTACATGTCATTCTAGAAAATAGAATTTTAAATGAATACTTGATGCACAAGAGTAAAATTTGGTGAGGCGATCATTTGAGTTAATATAGAAGTCTGTTCACTAATCAGGTTTGCCTTGGTGGCTTTCTAGTTAATCTTTAACTTTTATAACAGATCAGTAGCAGCAGATGAAAAACAGGAGGCCTGTTCAATAGACAAAGAATTTCTAAATATTATGGGTGTGTATATGGGTAATGAACAGAATTGAGTATTTTCAGAACTAAAGGCCAAACCTGTTGAATTCTAAAGCTACCTGTTGCCTCATGGCTGTGAGACTTCAGCTAGACTAGAGCTTGCAGATTTCCTGGAGACTTGTATTGTTTTAGTGAGACATTGGTTTCATTTGCTTTTACAAGTAAAGAACTTTGAATTGGACTTTGTTTGGTTTCTGCTTCCCTCCTCATGTTGCAAAAGTACAGGCTACTTGAAGTGATCGATTTAATATACTGCTAGAAGGTTATGCAATACACTGTCTGAGGGTATGTCTCCACTGAAGGTGCCACCAGATTGATTCTGTGGGATCAACTGAGTGGCATTGGAGACCTGCTCAATCGATCTGGAAGACAATGGTGATAATCTGCAGAAAGATGATGCTGCGTTGACGGGAGGGCAGTGGAGACATGGGCGGGGGACGCCCAGGAGGATGTAACAAAGGACTGGGAGGTTTGGAGAAATGGAGATTGGGGTGCTGTTTCATCTCTTCCCTGCTGGGCAGCAGAGGCTGGCCATTCTTACTGCATGCCACAAATATGGCAGGGCAGTTAGGGGGTGCGGGTCACAGTCCCCAGCCCTGCCTGCCCTCCCCTGCTTCTTCAGGGCTGGAGGCAGCTTTTTCAGCTTCAGTCCTTAGCCTGCCCCCGGCCCTAAGAGTCCACCTGGCTGCCACCCCCACTTTCATACACTCTGCATTGCAATGTGGTATCTCCTATCCCAGCCAGATAGGTCAGGGAACTTGGAAGCTGTGGCTGGACTGGGGTCCTCCATGTGTGGTGACCAATCTCTCCATATGTAGTATATAAAGAACAAATACTGATATCCTCTGGCTTCATTGTTTCCTCTGTTTACAATTTTAAAAAGCTTAGGGCTGAATGTTGAGAAAAGGAAACAGCTGCAGTATATGTGGGTGTGTTGTCAAGTCTGCCAGTCCTGCAACATAATTCCATACTGAAGAGGATGAGGCCTAATTGTTAATACAATTAAAGTTAATGAAGTATTAACCCAAGGTTATAAAAGAAGTATTTATTATATGAAAACACCCCCGTCTGGTAACGCAAAGAGGTTTGCAGTTCCAGGTATTGGCTGCTTTCTCACTGAGACAATGCTGTTGCTTTGACTTTGAAGTTGAGATTTGGAACTGGAAGTGTATTCTCAGCCGTTCCATTTTTGACCAAAATTTAAATGTTCCCTAAATTTCAAGGAATGGCTAAGACTCTCAGACAAAATTAAGCAATTCAAAATGAATTATTCACCTTTTAAATGTATGTTACTTTTCATTTCATAACTGAAAATCTGCTTCACCCGAACCAAGCTTGCAGTGTAGATGAAAATTGATTGTAAATATCTGTTAGTGCTCGTGCTATGGAGTTGCTATAAACTGAACTGGCCAAAAGACTCTAAATGTGACCTCAAAACACACTGAAATTTAAGCCCAGCAACTTTGTTCAGTCTCTCTCTTCATTTCTGCCACTGAGCTAAGGTCTTTATCTAAACAAGATTACTTGAATTGTTTTACAATGTCTGATTTTTTTTTTCACTCCCACTCCCCCATTTTTGGGCTTCTGCATCATGCATTGGCCCTCTGTTTGCTCTTTCAGTGCCTTGACTTCATAATGTATATTGAAGACGTAAAGTTAAAATGACTTATTTGTATTTCTTTAACCTACTAGTGTTGCAAATAACACCTCAAACTGCTGTAGCCAAAACATTAGAGGAAAAACAATTACTTTAATCATTGAGTTGGCAGTTTATAGCACTTTGGCTGATATCCACTTCCATGCTGGCTTTTTCGCACAGAGGAGGAGAAGTCTTAGGCCGGATGTACTCTAGAGACTTTTATCAAACAGTCTGCTTTTTTGTGTGTCAAGACAGTGGTGTACATGCTACAGTCCCCTGCCCTGCCAGCCCAACTCCCTTGATTTTGACATAATAAAACTATTTTGATGAGAGGCATAGAGCTTTTTGGTTCAAGTTTTTAGTGAGAAAGCATCTCTGTAGACAGCACACTTGGTTCTGTTATGGTAAATAGCTTCCAGGAAGTGTCCTGTAATGCCCCTCCTGACTGCTGTGGCCATCCCTTTTGAATGCTGCTGCCCTGCAATCAACTGCCTCTCCCCCTTTATGCTGGCAAATTTTGAAATCCCACTTCCTGATTGGATGATGCGGTGAGCTCACATTTTATCTTCCTGGTTGACCATGGCAGCATAATGCATCCAAAGCTCTCCCACATGGAGCATACCGGACCTTCTGGATCTGATCAACGTTTGGGAAGAAGGTGCTTTGCAGTCCCAACTCTGCTCCAGCCAGAGGTGCTTTGATACATTCTATCTGAGGTGGGAGGAGGCAGGGAAGAAAGAAAAAAGGGCATGGAGACAGCGTCTGAAAATCAGAAAATTGGTAAGCAGGAGAGGAGGGAAAATGAGGAGTGAGTGATGTTAGGTCACGAGTGCATGTTAAAATGCATGGAAGAGCAAACGGAGCTGGTAAAGTCACTCAGAAGGCTGCAGACTGAATTCGTGCTTGTTCCTCCCCCCGTTCAGTCAGTACAGAACTGCTTTCCAAGCCCTCCTCAAACTCCACTGACACAAGCCTACCAAACTTCCGACCTTCAGACAGCTTCCAGAACAATAGCTGGACTTCCACCCAGCCGTCATAGGTCACATTGCCCCGCTGCTCTCTCCCCTCGAGACCAGCCGTTTGTGTGTTGTGAATAATTATTTAATAAAGACATACTTGATGAAAAATAAGCAAGTTTTATTTGTCTCTTGCATACAGTGTTTGCATCTTGAATTGATAAACAGTGCAAGCTTGACAGCATTTGTGGCATGGCACAGAGCTGTTTACAAAGATTTGGTGCTCATTGTCAAAATAGTTCCTCAGGCCTCTCTGATTTGACTGGTCCCCTGTTGTGCCCCTCTATTAGCCGTGGTATGTGGTTGTTCATAATCAGCTGCAAGGCAGCCTGTTTTCAGAACAGTACTGCACTCCACCCAGGGGGAAACTTTTCACAGATATTATGGAGCACACAACAGGGGGCCATAATCATGGGAATATTTTCCTCATTTAGGTCTAACTGGCCATAAAGGCATCACCACTGAGCTTTTAATCTGCCAGATGCATATTCAGTGGTAATTTAGCACCTGCTCAAACTCTTATTGAAACAATTATGGCTGCTATCCACGTTGCCTGTATAAGGCTTCATGAGCCATGGCAGCAAGGGGGTAGGCTGAGTCTCCCAGGATCACTATGGGCATTTCAATATCCCCCATTGGAATCTTTTTGGTCTGGAAAGTGTCCTTGCTTGAAACTTTCTGTTCAGGCCAGTGTTTCTGAACTTGCTGCTTTTCTGACTAACCTGCACTGAAGTCAGTAAAACACCCACAGTGATCCACAAGCGACTGCCGTACCATAGAGAAGTACCACTTTCTACTGATGTATTCTCTCACAAGATGATGCAGGGCCAGAGTTGGGAGACTCATGCCATCTATCGCCCTGACATATTGAGGGACTTCCGTCGCTACAAAGCCATCCATTATTTCGTACGAAGTTCCAAGACACTCATTCCTTTGGAGCACAATGTGATTAATAGCACCGCAGACTTGTGATAACACATCTCCAACGGGGGACTTCCCAATTTCAAATCGATTAGCGACTGACTGGTAAGTGTTGGAGTTGCCAGCTTACCCATGGCAATTGCCATATGCTTCTGAACTGAGAGGGCAGCTTTCATTCCTGATGTCTTCGCAAAGAGTTCCATGAAGGTGGCTTTGCACGTTGAAAAGTTCTGCAACCACTCCTCCTAATCCCAGATCTGCATAATGATGCGATCCCACTGCTGTGCTTGTTTCATGTGCCCTAAGGTGGCAGTGAACCCCACCACGTGTAGATGTTCCGGGAATACAAACAGTAATTGGGTACTGGTTGCATGGCACAGAACAGGTCAAGCATCTTGGATTCCAGTTCCTATTGGGAGCTCATGATATATTGTGCGACTAGCAGTGATGTTTTCAGAACAGTAACAACAGTGAGCAGTGAAGGATCGATCCTTTCAGAAAGATGGGGGCTGCTCAGGAAACGGGCCATTGAAAAATGCCACGCAGTGCAGTTGGAAACTCATGGAATGATGTGACACTGCCCACACCCATGATGCACTGTGATTTTTCTTTATCTTCCCACAGCCCCTAGTGGCGCAAGGTGGTGAGTTACACAGTGATAGGCATTCATGATGCACTGCTCTCACTGTTGATCTTAGAGCACCAGGTGTTGGACATGCTTTGATGACACGAGTGGTGTGTGGGCAGGCGCAAGCATTGTAATTACAGCACTTTTTGATCATCACTATAATTGGTATCAACAAAACTTTCTAGTGTAGACAAGGCCTTAGGCCTTGAGAAGAACATACTCCTGAGTGATAAGTTTTGCCAGCACAAATGCTTTTGTGGACTGAGCTGTGTCAGCAGGAGGTGCCCTTGCTGATATAATTACCATCGCTCATTTAGGTGGTTTTATGAAATCGACAGGAGCGCGCTTTCCTCTTAATGTAACATGGCTATGCAAGCACTCTTAGAGCAGCATAGCTGTGCCGCTGTAAGTTGGCTAGTTTACACTTAAAAAAAAAAACAAAAAAAAAAAATCAGTGTCTAAAACAAAGTGGCAAGACAACATGGGGAAGACTTCAGAAACAAAATCTAACTTGATTTAAAAAAAAAACCCAAAACACTAGCTTGGTTTTAGGGTGATAAAAAATTAAAACACCAACTGTAACAGGGAAGATAAGCTTGAACAGATGTAGAGATGAAGCTTACTGGCAGTTTTTACTCACTGAATAGCTGCAACCCTCAAGACCTTCTTAAAATAGGGAACCAGTATTAGTGGTAAAGGAAAGGAAATGCATCTTTGAATATTTAAACTTGTCATAAAACTACGCAAACCTAGAAAATCTGATCTAAATGATAGATCATATTCTGCAATCACATGTATATAACTTTTGGCACTTGAATCTGAGCTTGTCACTAGGAAGATCAAGATAATATTCAATATTTAGGAAGATCAAGATAATTTGGTCTTACATTTTTAAATTGGGTTGGGCAGTGGATGGGAGCAAGGGTCCGTTCCCAACCCATGTGGCACTTTTCCATTGTATGCACAGTTGGTCATGTATGTGAAAGCCCTGTATAATTTGCTTATTTTTTTGGTAAGACTTCAGTGAGAAAAACGCTCAGATGAGGATACTTTCTTTTCTGCTCTCAGCCTTATAATTCAATGGTTCCAGTGGCAGCTCCTTCTTAGTTTTAATATATAAAACTTACAGGAAATCCTGTTTTGAAAAACAGGTGGAATGTATAATCAATTAGTCAGCTGGAATCAGTCTCGCTATGAAATCCGAAATTGGACCTCTAGATTGTCAGACAAAGCTGGAACTGCCTCTTGGTATGGGACTTGGTGAGGGGGGGAGGCATTACGGAAAACTGTGTGCTACTGTAAGGTACGCTACTTGTAAAAAGATGAACTTTCTTGTATACAAATTCCAAAGGGGTAGCCGTGTTAGTCTATTGTAGAAA